>CAOJCS010015469.1:0-12641 GCA_948332485.1 Euphorbia guentheri
ATCTAATCAATCCATTCCGGACAAGGCAGTTAGCAGACTTCAGGAAATCATTCTCTTCCGGGCATTCAAGGCTGTCCAGACATCAGGAGCATTGATATCTGCCGAGCCGGTAAGAAAGCTGTCTGGTCCCGAAATCCGGTACCGGTAACAGAAGGATTCAGCTAGTCTCTTCATAGAGAAAAAAGTCTGTGATAAGCATAGCATCAGATAGCTGTACAAAAAAGAAGTAGCTAGTTCAGTAAGCCTACAAAAACAAAAAGAAGTAGCTAGTTCAGCAGTAGGCGAACTGGATGCTAATCAGTCAGATAGAAAAAACCTTTGATGAATTAGATCCGCTCCGCTCTTATCTTTTTAACAATCGCCGACTACGAAATTATTAGGAAGTTAGCCAAAGGGAGGAAGCGGTACCCGGCAAAGGCCGAGTGATTAGGAAGTTAGCTGGCTGGCTGAGGTAACTCTACTAGCCGAGGAGGAAAAGCTCTTATTTAAAGTTCTTTCAAAGATTGTTCCTTCCAAAAAATCTGATCCACATTTGCTCAAAGGTGGAACTCGGCCGGAACCTCAATACTGTATAGTACCCGAAGAATTACTACGTCATTTGGTCTAGTTTAGTGATAGCGGTAGGTCAGCTTGGTTCGCTGTGGCTCTAATGCCGGCGATGAAGCAAACAAAACAAATAGGGTGTGATAACATTCAGACCTCTCTGTGACTAAGAGGGGCTGGTTACAAGAGGTATTCCTGTAAGCCTTGTAACATTAACCCCAAAACCAATCGCCACTGGTTTCGGCACATTCTTTTCGCCCTCTCTCCAGGAAAGGAAGAAAAACCTATGCCCTTCTCAGTCTGGTTAGGCTTTCCGGAAGGTTTTCTGGTGAGCTGTTATCAGATTGGTATGGTAAGATGGATGTTAGTTGAGAGCTGTAAGCCCGATTTTTGTTACGTAGAGAGACTTACTTATAGGGGATCTCTCTCGGCAGCTCGACGACGATGCTTCTTTCCTCGTTGAGCAGATTGAGTGAAAATATTTGACTCAATCGCTCTGCGAGTACTGTAAGTGGTACTACGAGGCGTCAATGGACTATGGACGGCCTATAGAGTAGAGTGATCTACGACCACCCGAAAGGGCCTTATCTGACTTTCTTTTTGATCTAGGCTATATGCTTAAGACGGATCTCTTTGTTGTAATGTTCACGAGGTTGTATAACATAACATGTTCAGTGATCTGACTCTTACGTTAGTTGAGCTACGATTTTCCGAAAGCGGTATAGTCTTGTGTTCAGTGTAGAGAGTCCATCATGAATAGAAGTCCCCTTCCTCTTTTTCCTATTTTCTGGATTCTAATTCTGATTTCGATTATCTTTCCGATTTTTCCATTTCTGGAAGAATGGTTGCGCTATGTGAATCCCATTGATTTACTGGACCATCATATAGTCCATTTTCCATGGCTGTAGTCGCACTTTCGATTCGCGTTGCACTCTGCATTGCCAAATATTTACATATATTCTTTCATGATCTACGACCATCCACCCTTCCATCTGACTTTCTAAGAATCGGCTTTCTTGGCCTTAGTCTTTTCTTTTGAAAGACGGAGCGTCTTCGTTATCCAAGGGCAAAGGGATTCGAACCACTGTGAAAGCAGTCAAATCACGGGGAAGCGCGAACTTTCTATCAAAGAAAAAAGAGCTTCCTCTCCGACGTCGAAAGAAAATAGCAAATAGCTAAAGGTTTGGAACCCTGGCCTTATCTAGTGTCCTCCACATCGTCTCAAAGTTCGCGAAAAACCAAGCCTGAGAAGGGAGAAGTGTTGGTTAGCCTTAACACATCAAAATCTTCCGAAGTCGATGCGGTAGCAGCCACTGTCCCGACCTTTTCTGTCACTAAACCCACCTCATATGCCCCCGTGCTTTCCCAACAAAGTATTCCTCCTGCTACTTGGTAGCCAGCTGTCTCATCACCTGGGCATAAGGCCTCCTAGGAATTTGACGCCATTTGGACAACCAGTTTTCAAAGTTTTGGTCGAAAGGGGGCTCTTAACACTGCTAGCACCCAGACCACCACAAAATCCTCTTCCCATATAAATATAACCCAAAGGCTCATTGTTAATTCAATCAAGGTCCGGGCCATACAACTGATTGGTGCTTTTCTCTCATGCATGCGGTCCAAGATCTCATTGAACAAGGCAAAGTAGTGGTCTCTTCATCCCCCAGCAGTTCCAACAAAATTTTCCAAAGCCCTCTCCCCGGCCGGTAGGGAGCAGCGCATCTGTCAATCTCATAGAGGATGCCTAAAAGAAAACCTACGGATGTCTATATCTCTAAAGGAGATATCTTAGATGTGCCCCTCCCGAGGATTTTCTCTTTTTCTGCGTCAATACTTACTTTACTCTCGTTTTTTAGGAGGGAGCTTCTCTTGAGCAAATGGGGACTTCGAAGGTGGAGAAGCCTTCTCCAGTTCTGGAGGTTCGAGCTATTGTGTCCGCTGAGTCTACTCCCGAAAAGGAGCTAAAATGCCACTTTCGAATAATCACTTCCCCGTCCGTTCCATCTATATAGATCTTCTTTCTAAGGTCCCGAGATATCTTCTTTTAGGATGGAGTCACTCATCTGGTGCTGCGTTCACCGACTTTCCCGCTTCTCCGGAAAGAACCTTTTCCCTTTTTCGCCTTTCACCAACAAGACTGGATTGAACTGAAAGCTGCATTTGCCTTCCTTTATATTCTATGGATATAAAGCTGAAAGATGCTCCCTTGGATCGGCCTATCTATGGTAATCTCGGTTTCTGCTTTTGCTCTGGCGTTAAAGTGGACTAAGATCGGCGCATCAAGCGAGGAAGGAATACCGGTTTTTCTTCTTTTGATGAAAAGATATAACACCCGGCAATCAATAAGCAATTCGATCAACTATCTCCCGTAAGGCCTATAAAGAAAGTCCCTAGGGCTATCCACTCCGGTATGAAAGCCGGACAAGGGAAAAAAAGAGAGGCACCCTAATTAATATGGGAAGTCGAAAGAGAGGATTTTTTCTGAGCCTTCTTTCAGAGCCTGTAAAGGTATTGGGTAGGTGGAATATGGAGTATGGTGTTCCCGTCTCTTAAGAGAACTGTTCCATTTTCCACTAACGCTTCATTGCTCTAAAAGCAGCATTAAGAATCTTTTCTTTGAATGATCACTTTGCTGACGCAGGGACACCATTCCTCCTGAATTCCATCATTTGAAAGAAAGGTTCGAAGACCTTCAAACCATCTACCCCTTATCAAGTTCTCATTCCCTTCTCCTCCCGTCCCGAGATTAGCCGATATTAATATTAGTTAGGGTCGAATTGAGTTCTTCTTTCTGTTTTCTCTGTTGGAGTTTGTTTCGAATTCTAGTTCGAGATTGGACTAAAAGTAGCTAATAAGGAAGCGCCTATCCGCTCATCAAGTAAAGAAAGTATGGATGGAATGAGGGCAGGTCTATGATCAGCAATCCTATTTTAGTAGTCGCGGGGGCTCCGATCGGTCACGACTATGAATCGTTCATCACGTCGATTACTACACGTGAGAATCCTCCTACATTTGATGGATTACGATCCATGCTACTAAGTCAGGAACAAGACCTCAGTCGCCGAACATTTCCTACTCACGACCAAACAACGGCTTTCGGCTCGGGATCGAGCTTGCTCGCCTGGACATGGCGTCCTTGGTGCTCCTCCAACTGGTGATTCGCGTCCTCCATGTCAGATCTGAAATAAAGAAGGTAACTCCGCTGTGAACTGCAATCTACGCTATGCCCCACCGGCTCCGACCGAACCTTTCTTCATTCTTCGGAAGCTGAAGAGGCCTCCTGATTCCCTGCTGCTTCCTGCCCCTCCCCTGGCTGATCGGATACCCCTTTTCCAACATCACCTTGCTTATGGTAAATATCTCATGCCTTCCCCGACTGGAGAAGTTCTTTTTGGAGGAGAACTACGTTTTGGCTTGATCCCCGAGAGGGGGGGTACGCAGCTTGGGGCAGCCAGGTCCAGCCATCTATCTATATACGCAATATGCCAACTACACCTCTCTTTCCTCGGAACTGAAATAGCAGAGCAAGCTACGTCAGACAATGACAACCAGTGCATAGCTCATAGTGACGAGCTTCCTTGGCTGATAGATACCTGGGTTGTATTGGGTACTAGCTCTAGACCTTCGGCTGCTACCGACTAGGTTCGTTACTTGCTCTTGACGCAGCTAACTTGGCTTACTCTGTATGGACCTTAAGACTTCCCTATGGCTTCGAAAGGGAGAGTTGAGGAGGGGAAGCCAAGACTGGCTGTATTAGTTGAATGGATCTAGCCCTTACGCAGCGAACAACTCCTTACTTGACTTCGCTTTTGGGCAATTAACGACTCAGTGAATCAAAGGAGCAAACGAAGAGAGGGGCTTTTAGAACTGACCGGAGTGAGAGAATGAAAAGCTCGGAAAGACTAGGGAACTTGGCTGCGAGCTTCCCTTGTTGGATTGGTTAATAGTTCTGGATCTGGGGCCTTCACTGACTCAACTAAAAACTCTTGCTTCCCTATAGATTGCTAGGCGAAGGAAGAAGAGTAAAAGGGGGAGATTGGTTGTATGTTGTACTTGATAAAGCTATAGCCGTAGCTAACAAAGACTAGAGAAATAAGCAAATAGCTTACAGCTAAGAGCTCAGAGAGACTAGATAAGATGGATGCCCTAGCTAAAAGAGCTTCTGTTACACACCGGTCCGTCCTGAGGGGAAGATGCTCTTGAAAGAGGGAGGGAAAAGCAGTCCAACTAATAGAAAATAGAGAACAGAAGAGAGAACATTGGATAGTCTTAATAAGAGGAAGGGGGGAGAAGTTGAAAGGCATAGCGCGGTGGCTTAGGGACTTGATAGAGCCGCAGCAAACTACTGTGGTTACTTGCTAAGCCGAAGCTACAAACTCGTTACTTGCCCTAGCTCAGAGGTCCTAGGATCCCTTGAATGACTCTGAGTTGAACCGTCGATTCCCCTATGGATTGCTAGGGCTTCTTGGAGGAGGGGAAGGAAGGGGAGCGGGAGAGAAGTTTGGCACTTGCTCCGGGGCAGCTACCAACAACTCAAAACGCGGTACTGGCTCTGGCCGAAGCCCCTTTAACTGACTTCACCAGAACCTTAGAACCCTATGGATTGTTGGGGGAACGAAGAGAAGTTGAAGACAGGAACTGTTCCATTAGTATTAGTAGACAGGCGTAGTCCCTTTAGCAGCTACCTTCTCACTTGCTCTAGCCCCCATCGCTCTAGCTCTTCGGAAGACGCAGAAAAGGCGAGGGATCTTGGAAAGACGTTACGCCCAGTTCAGTAAAGGTCCTTTAAGAGGAAACTCCGATACTAGCTAACAACTAGGTACTGGATAAAGAACTTCAGCAGCCGAAAAAAAAGGCAGGTGAGCGAACATATTACGCCCCGTCTGCCCATGAGACTTTAAGAAGCACCCACTTGATGAGGCTCCGGGATTACAAAGCATATACGGAAGGAAGAATCGGACATTGGATTCAACAAACGGAATATGCCCAGACAAAAGAGAATATACTCCGAGAGGCTCATAGTCCTAAAAAGGGCATATAAAATCAATCCTATTGGTTATGGAAACGGGCTTTGGACTTGGGGGAATCAACTAAACGGAGGAGATGGCTACCCTAGATACCTGAGAAAGGTGCTAACGGATAAGAGCTCGAACTCCTAGCTTCCTTAGCTGCTAGCTCTTTAAAGAGTTGTATTGGTTACTTGGTGGAGTTACAGGCAGTTCATTCCTAGTCCATGCTCGAGGCGGCTGGGACTTCTTGCTCCCGGGGTGGATATCTTCCCCGGGCGTAACCCCCTCATTACAACCATCCGTTATAAGACAAAAAAAACTTTCTCTCGTTATTGTTGACACGAAAGTCTCAGTAACAAAGGTTGGTGAGTCGTTCAGGCATTCATGAAAATGACGTATGTCACAGCTCTTCCTTCTCCGCCCACCACCCTATAGCTAGACTTTCAATGCGCTAGCTCTTGACCTTCCTAGGAATCAAATTCATTCCTTATTTATCCAAAAGTGGGCTGGAGCGTCACCACATCGTAGATCTCTCTCCTCAATCCACCATCCAGAACAAGGGTTTCTTTCAACAGAGCAATGGGTTGTTCTTTGGTTTGAGCCATAGAAAGAAGATTGAATAGAAAGCATTCGCAGTAAGCAGCTTATGTTATCTTCCTATGATCACCTTCATTCAGGAAAGGATTTCTCCTCAAAGTCAGTGTTCGCTGCGCTGGCAACTCTTTCAGGTAGTTCCCGGTCTTCTTGTTTTCATTGAACACCCTTTCTCTCATTTAATATTAAGAAAGTATCCAAGGGATAGCTAACTAGTCCTTTACGGGGTGTATTCCCCCTTAAAAGTCCTCCCTCTCTTCTTCCTTTCCCTTGGCCTTTTAAGCAAGCACATAGAGAGCAAAGACATTATCCGGAAGGGAAAGTCTTTGAAGAGAGCTTGCCCTGGAAAGAGTGAAAGCCTGCCTTACAGATTCCATGAAATGCCCGACCTTTGTTGATGGGGAATTCCTTGAGACAGAGAGTATCTATTCTATAGACTTGTCATGGCCGGCCCCAACAGACAGTCTCTTTAGAGACATATGTACATCTGTTCAAAGAATGCCTTAGGGAAAGAGTCTTTTATTGTATGTCTTATCTTTCATGCATGCCTGTCAAATAAAATAAAGAGAGAGACATCAGTCCCAAGAGTCTTACCTTTCAGCAGTTAAAGCAAGCATGAGACTGTCTTTATGTGCCTTTCAGTGAAGCTTAAGCTGTCTTGTCTTTATGTGCATTCCTTTTCTTTAAGACAGCCTGCCAGCCAGGGAGCCTGCCAGCCTATTTTCTCGAAAATTATGTTACAAGCAACAACGAGAAAATACGCTCTTGGATGCATGCCCCTATCTCCCACCCATCGTCCTGATCTTGGCTTGAAGTATCCAAGTAGCGCTAAAACGAAAAAGCGAACTATTGGAATTCTTGGGCTTAGCCCTCTTTTACAAAGACTCAATAACAAGCGCCGAACAAGGATGAAAGAAATCACATTACTAAAATAAATTTTTTAAGCCAGTCTTCCATTCAACCATTCATATTACGTTACGGCAATCCTACACGCCGTCCGTGCAAGCAGGATACCGCGGTCAATGCTGTAAACAGACCTAGCATCATGCCATCAGAGCTCAATTCAAGCAGGAATCGGCCGGTATCGAGCAGTCGCAATTCCTTGGGCGCTTCGTGGCCCCGTTAGCTGTTAGCTGGCTTAGAAAGACTAACGTAAAGAGGCATTCCGAGCCTGGCATGTGGATGAATAAGAAAGCAATTTTTAATATCACCGGATAGCAGAAAGATTTTTGTTCGACTGAGAAATGGACGCCTGTTGAGATGGCTTGTAAATATGGAAGAAGATCTCTTTGGCCTGCGGTAGGGAGCTTGAGAGTAATATGCCTTGACCAGGAATACTTTGGATTTTTTGCATCTATCAATTCTTGTAACCCCGCTTCTCTATAAAGGAAAAAAAGGAGGAATCCCGTCCGCCTACGTATTATTCTGACCAATATGGTCAGATCCTTTTTTTTATGAGAAAAAATCTCCAGACTTGCTTTGCTGACGAGATTGATTAGTGCCGCACTTTGACACCTTAACTGCTTCCCGGTACGGAAATAGCTGCCCCACCCCATAGAAGATAGGCTTTCTTTCACGTAGCTGACTTTACCGTCAGCTCAATTTTTTGAGTTTTTCGCTATGTTCGCAGGCAAGTGAGACGATCCATCAATGCCGTAATCTGCTTCGAAAGATAAGGTCTCATCCAAACATGGTGAAGAGGTGGCAACTGGATCAATAATAGCTGAAACTTCTACTGTACAGGGTTCGGCTTGCCCAACTGTCCAAGCTCAAGGGAGATCAATTTTAGAATATAGAAAGCAGACTCAAGGTGCGAAGTAGCTTGATTCCTCCTGCGCCCTACGACTCCTCATGATGAAAGCCCAGGCAAGCTAACAAGTCAGGTAAGAAGGTTAGCAGACGTAATCGAAAGCTTGGGCCGAATGGAAGGGGCTTGCAACGATGGAAGGCTTACGGGATAGGGGCATACTATTATAGGAAATTTCCTAACTAACGGGGTGATAGACCCGCAAAGCAAAAGCATTTTTCCTAACTCTAACAAGTAAGCAAGTAAACTACCTAGCATTGAACCTTACTTCAAAGACTGGAAAGCTTTCAATCCTTCCTTCGCTTCTTTAGGTGGAGGAATCTTACTTTTTTTGGTACCCGATTGTCGTAGTTCGAAAGCCTTGTTCCGATTGAGATCGTCTAACTTATCTTTATCTATAGATAGATAAGGGTCGGTGCTAGACCGTCCGTGATGGTAGATCTAATGGAAACGGTCTCAGTCCTTGGGTCAAGGAAGCTGGATAGTGATCTACTTTACAAAAAATATGTGCTCGTGAATCGATTAATCTCCGCTCTTAGGCCTGTCACTGGCTTTTCTTTTCTACCTCTCGATAGGGTCAGACCGTTAGAGCAGCCTTTCAATCCGTTTTTCTCTAATCTAATAAGGCTAATAAAATCAACATTGGCTTAGCTCGATATGATGAAGAAAAAAGTACTACCTTTAGCCCAGAACAGCTTTTAGAGCACCTAATCTTCCTTCTTTGGCAAGGTTTATCACCCTAATACACTAATGAATAACCCTTACTGTTAAGAAAAAGAAATGATGCAGCGATATCCCTTTCCCGAGAGCTTTTCTTACACCACGATGGATTGGGCCTTAATCGATAGATGAAAATAGTTGTTGGGATTGACTTGGATCGGCCACTGGAAAAAAAAGTCTTTTATTCTTCTTTAGGGGAGCCCCGCCGTTAGTTAAAGGCTCTCTTATCTAGTGCGCCTTTCTTCGTGTAGGTGGAAACCTTTTCGGTTGAGGCGAACGTGGCTAGTGATTCTTCCTCCACGTTGTGCAAGTTTAGTTATCGATCTATGTGGGTGGGGTTGGAGCAGCGCTAACGTAATGTTTGACCAAGCTGAGGACTTCTGGATAGACCCCAGAATATTGTTGACCTATCAAAGGATCTTAATGTGCACTAAAAAGCGTTCCAATAGTCTCTAAAGGAAGAAGGATAAATTGAAGAATGCATGCCCTTATTTCTAGCTGCGGTTATATATTCCTTCAGAAAAAGCCCCTCCTTGTGAAAGACACAAATGAGCTGCATCTTCTAACATAGGCTCCGCGCCTTCGACTGAATTGGTTTTCTCGTTGTTGACATGCTTGCCTTTTATAGCTTTCGAGTTATAGCGTCTCAAAGAGCCTATGATGATTCAAGAATCCCGGCTAATTTGCCTATGACCGATACTGGGACGACTCGATGTGCTTTGAAAGAAAAGAGTTGAGCCAAGCGTGGCAAGTCCAGTGGACACAGTCTGCTTTCTTTTTCCAATAGCATCTAAGTCAAACAACTAGGCAAAGCGGTCAGGCTTGATTCCTTTTATTGATTCAATTCCTTCGCCTAGGACCGATGATATGAAATAGGATTGAAAAAGCTGTACCAAGTCTGCTGCCTGCTGCTCTTTCTAAGAATTTTGTTCTCTCTTTATCTTTATAAAGAATAGAAGACAAAACTAGCCAATCCCGGTAGGCGTGGTAAGTCATCGAATCGAAGCCCGAGATGCCATCGGATGTCTTTCCTATAAAAAGTGCTTCTGGTCATGCCTTTTCCTCTTCTTGACTTTCTATATGCCCATATGCGAGAAGACAGAGAGTCTTCAGTCACCAATGTAAAATTTTTTTTTCATTGAGTGAATAGCCCGTCTCCCGCGTCCTCGCTTCCTTTGAGAAAGTCTCTAGGCGTGGAATCATAGACCAAGAGGTTCACTAGCAAGGAAGAAACTCTGTGACTTAGTTCCAGCCTTCACCCCATACTCAGATTGGGTGATTGGTTATCGAGGGTCTCTAACGCGTGTTTTTTCTTACCAAGATTTTTCCTTTTTCAAAGTCTTTGGCTACTAAGACTAAGTCAGGGCCCGATGGGACATATCTCAGGGTTGGCCCCTTTTGTCCCACTGGGAACTCCATCATAATCCGAGGACTCAACTGAGTAACCGTCGTTTTCTGCCGCACCAACTGCAACTCCAGCCTCTATTTCACCAACAGGTATAACCTTAGAATAAGTAGCAGGGTCTCCCTACTTCCCTCTAGCTAGTCCTTGTCCTCGTCTTTGCATGGATTGTAGAGATCCTTCTGTTATTCTGCTTCAATGTAAAGCTCTTCCTCTTTCTTTTCTGAGTGAGGTCTCTCGAGCATCTTTGCTCCCCGGGGTAACGGAGACTATAGAATACGAATTCATCTTTCCCGCTCTTGCAACAAAGCCGGCATTCTGATTGATAACTCCTCTGACTCCTCTATCTTTGATCTTTATATTAAAGTTGTTTCCTCGAGGCTTTCAAATACAGCTTAGTCAACCTCTTGCCCCGAAAGCAACCTCCATAAGATCTTTCTCTTGGTGTGGGGATTCAGGTCTATCAAGAGTTCCTTTTGATCGTGGAATACGGATAACGGTCATCAACAGCTTCCTCCGTATGAGGTTACACAGGGTTTGGTTTCCGTTTCCGGGGAAAGACTTAAGCGACTCCGCCCCTATGGTGGCATCAAGCGCTTGGAAACCCTCACGCCTTTCTGTGGATAAAGTCTTTCTCTTATAGACTACATTCTTAGTTTTGTCCTACCTGGAACTTTCGCCCCAGGTCACTGGCTTTTCTCTCATAATCTTACACGGGGTAGGCCGGGTTTTCGTCACCTTATTTTATTAATGGGAGTTCTAACTCGCTCTTTTGAGATCCGATTCCTCTATTTTATTTGTAGATAGGCCTTTCGTCATGGAGTGAGGACCTGGGAAAATCGAGATGGCTATTTCTATGCCTGTCCCACGGACAAGCCTGAATCGCTCGGCAAGGGATTTCCCAACTAAGATTATTAGAAAGCGGAACTCCTCTTCATATCTATATCATGGTAGGCGAGCACTCAAACTATTAGTCCCTTGGTCGACCAGATGCAGGGAAATCAGTCGCTACCATAAAGACAATGGAAGCCTCGATCCCAGATATCAGGCTTGAAAGACCTACAGCTTTTTAAAGCAACCTAGTCCTCTTCTATATCTCAAACGCACGAAAGACAGTCCTTGTGGGTGATATCAAGGCATTCTAACCGTGTCTTAGTTGCCCTTTTCTTTTTTCGCTACCTTTCCAAGGGATCAAGTGGGAGGGATCAGGTCATAGTCAAATGGGAGGCCTCTTTCTCTCTTTTTAGAAAAGAATCGAATTTTGGCTTTCAAGAAAAGAAATCCCCCTTCCGTTTTGGTGGCATCTCTGTCGGTTTCCGTGGTAAGGGCGGCTCCTTGTCTCTTGCTCCGTCTGGGCAACTAGAGAAAACAGCGAATCTTTACACGTCCTCAAATCGGCAATTACTTTCTCTTACTTTCTGTCCTCGATCACCGCTAACTAAAAGAGTTTCACCCGAGACCAGGTACATGGGCGTCACTCAACGTCGGGGATTCAGGTATAAAGAAAAACCCTTTTTCTTCTAATTCTTAGTGATAAAGTAACCCTAGGGCAATTAGCTCAGTCCTTTATGCCCTATTGTTGATGGCGAAGTCAATTCAATGCTCCCTCTACCATCAGTGAAAGAAGCATCCCTTAAAATAAAAAGAAAGCCAAAACTTACGCTGAGAACACTAGCGGAACACTTTCTTATTCCCCCCAAGCCGGTTCATCTTTGCTTCCTTGCATGCCGCTTTGTTAACAACCGGCGAGACTCTCCTTCTCAAGCCAACCCCAGGTCGGGACGAGACTTTCTTTGAGCTACTGGGGAGCTACTTTCTACCCTAGATCTTCTCATTGCGAAAAAAGGAATGCCGCCGGGGAAATGCCTTTTGATACTGCCCCTGCTCAATGGAAATCGATTTCGCTTTTAGCTAAGCTTACCATCGATCCGAAGAGATATATAGACGCATGGAAGGAAGACGAAAAGGCGTAAGCATAGGCTAGCCCGAAACGTGACTTTCAACTCATTCAGTCTTAGATTCTGTAGCTCCTACGAAAGCATTTGTTGCAGCTGCTGTTCGATTTCACGTCTCAAGCTAACTTTTGTGATTCCCTCTATGCCGTAGGTTCATTGTTAAATCTTAAAGGGTTTCTTTCTCAGTTATCTAAAGTATAAGAAGGTATAGGCGATTGCTCAACTCTTAGTTGGTATACCGAGTCTGAGGACGAAAGATTCTTCCTACGTTCTTTGCAGGCTGCCTTCTCTTCTCCTTGATCAATCCCTTGCCTAATGCCTACTGAAAATGGGAGTGTCATGAGCGTATCCCATACCCATAGTCATTCAATCCAAGGTGAATTGCACTATCGACTCTTCGTACTTGAGTTTCAAAGGAGCTTGTTAAGCATGGTCATCACTACAGGTTTTGACTCCTGAGAACTTCACCAAAAGCCTCTTTTCCACGAAAGAAAGGATGCCAGTTTCTATTGAATCTCTTGCTAGCCTTGTGAAAGATTTTCTAAGTGTTCAATCAGACGATGTTTGAAAGAAGGACGTAACCAGTGCTAGTTGAATCAGCCCTTACTCTTCTC
>CAOJCS010038557.1:0-16181 GCA_948332485.1 Euphorbia guentheri
TTCCTCTCCCGGGTAACTAGCGTTCCCCCTCTCCTTAGACCCTATGGTCGAGTCCTTCGTTCCTCTTCCGAGCTAAGAAATTCCTCTTATCCGAAAAAGTACTAAACTGCCCTTAAACTAGAGCCAGGAGACAGATCCGAATACTGACTCGAGGAAAAGAGGCCAACCTTGCTTACGGGGAAGGGTATCAGAAAGACTAAAGCGGGAGTGCAGTTACCATAGCTAGTTTCGTGAGGTAACTCTTTTTCGCAGGTTCTGTCTTTACGAACTCTTTAAAGGAAGAGAGGGGATAAAAGAAGTGAGTCTTTCAAGCAAGCTTTCGGCTGTGCAGATGGAGAAGTGAGTCTTTCAAGCAAGCTTTCGGCTAGCTGATTGCCAGCTAAGGAAGTATGTGCTTTAGCAAGAAGAGGCGGAGAACTCTCTTACCCACGTTCACAATCTTTCTCTAAGTCCTATCTGGCACAAAGCTCTCAGTCAGCAAGAAGAGGTAGGAAGGTGTAAGATTAGACCATGAGCTATTACATGCTTGGTTGTCAGCTGGTCTAGTGAGCTATTACATGCTTGGTTGTCAGCTGACGTTCTCCTCAGCCTGTCCGAGTGCTAAGACTGAGATTTGAGCGCCTTCTCTCTATGGCCATCTTGGTAGGTTGGCTTCTTCTCTTAGTATAGTAAGCTGGCGGGCTTCTCCCAAGAGAATGCCTTCACTCCACTCCCCCTTCAGACGCCTATGGAGAACAAAGGTACCCTTAGGAGTATCCTTTCCGAAGGCAGGGGGGGCTCGAAAACAACAAACGCCACTATTTAACTTAACTGTTTAGGCGAAACTCCACGCACAACTCGCATTGAAGACGCTCCACTCGTTCGTAAGCACAATGGACTCGTTGTGAGTATGGAAGAAGGATAGGGTCAGCAGGCCTTTCTATCTCTTGCATTCATCTCATTGGATATTGTATGTTTCTTCATCATATTCCATCTTTCTTTCGTTAGTTAACCCATTCCCGATCGTCTTTGTAGGTTCTAGTATCTTTTTGCGTAAATATGTTGTGATAGTCTCTTTTGAAGGTAGGAACGAGTCCCGGGATGATGAGAGTTCTGCCCAAGGCAAGAATCAACCAAATAGGTATAGTCCTTATGGACTGGGAAGGTCGTTTTTCCACTCCTCTTTCTCGATGCTTTGAATAGCCCTCTTTCGTAAACAAGGGAATGATCCATGGAATAGGTTGACTTAAACGAGTTAGGTAGCGAAGCAACTTCCGGTAGCTACCAAGCGTAGAGTTCGCTTTTGGCAGCTCATGAATCGACCGAAGGAGGGGTTGACTTTTCTGCCGGGCTTTGAGGAATGGGAGAAGCTTTGGAATCAGCGTAAGTAGAAGTGGGTAACCCCCGGAGGAAAGGAAGTACGCTTTATGTAACCAATATCTTTGTCAACGAAGTCTTTTTTTAAACAAAATAGAAGACCCTTTGTGCAATCGATTTCAGTATGCCGGTTGAATTTGAACAGAAAGATGTAAATCCGGTCAAAGGCTTGCTTCTGTCTTGATGGTTGAACGGCCCAAGGGCATCCGATCCTGTCGTCAGCATACTTTTTGTAATGTACGAGCTAGAAGCGCACACCCAGCAATCTCCGACTCGAAATCGAGGGACTACCCAATAGCAAATGTCGGCATATCTTCGTGGATGGAACAACCCTCAGCCCCAATCGACACAGTACCGAGCCAGAGCAGTCTAACAAGGGACAAGAGACTCTTTGTTTACAGCTTCACATCCTAGTGCCCAGCTAAAGCGAAAGGGCTGATTCAATATCACCGGAGTCGTGAACAGAGAAAGCCTCGTCTACCGGGTCAACACCAAGGCAAGATTGATGCTTATAGCCCCAAGGAAAGACGTCCAAAAGCATCAAAAGCTTCTTTTTCTATAAGATCTGCTGCGGATGATATAGCTGCTCCTAGTCCGACAACTAGAGCCAGAACCAAGGATGGCGCGAATCGCTCGAATGCAGAGATTGGCCAAGAGCTGACCAAGCGAGAGGACCGCTTACTCCTTTTGTTCGAATTCCCGGCCAACCATGCCATGAAGAGTCGACAAGAGCAATCGCAGCTTCTTGAATGCCTCTTTCTACGTCAATTTTTCAATAGCTGGTCCTATTCTTCCCGCCTGATCTTTCTTAATTAAGGTGAGGATGGCACGTGCTTTCCTAAATCCATTTTACCGGGTGTTCACTCACGTAATAGGCGTAGAAAAAGGTTTTTGTTCGGGTGAGGGGAAAATCCGTCCTCTTTCGAGTTACTAAGTATCTCGATCTAGTAAAATAGCAAATTAGACACTTGGGGGAAAATCCGTCCTCTTTCGAGTGGAAGGTGTCTTGCTCTTTCTCAGGTAGGCGAAGGTGAACTTTGAAGTCTTTATCTCGTGCTCTTGCGTAAGCAAGTCCAGCCTTTCAATGGTGTAGAAAAGAAAGAGGCGGTGTAGCGAGATTACTTGGAGTGGAGCCTAGACCTTTCATCAAGATTGCTTTCTTCCACGTCTTTTGGTCCGGTAGTCGCAGGGAATCTTGAAGCAAAGGGACGGCTAAGGAGTGACTCGGGAAAAGGGAGTTCAGTCTCAGCCAAGGTGCGGAGCATTTGAAGACGTAGCGCAGTCTGTAATGAGAGCGGGATGAGTACGGCGCTAACGCCCCTCTCCTGTAGTAGCGAACCAGTCAATTTTGAATTTTTGATAAGCGTAGGCCCAACCTGGACTCTTCGTTCAACGAGTGCCCTACTTTACTGGTTCTTGCGTACACTTACCCTTTGCTTCTTGCCTTCGTATCGACCCTGAAGCGCATCTCTTAGACTAAGCATACTAACCATCGGATCTAACCTTTGATCTATCTAACCTTCCCAATGGTCTCAGTCCGTAGATAGGAAACTTATGATCTATCTAACCTTCCCAATGGTCTCAGTCCGTAGATAGGAAACTTATTCAATAGCTATGGATACTCACCTAAAATCAGTGATCCAAGGAGTGGATTTGCTTAACTTGACTAAGAAGATAGATGGCCTCACTCTTCAAGCAAGTTCCTCGCACCTAACTCTGAACGAGATGAGCCCTCACTCCAGGAAGTGCGCGAATGAACTTGAACTCTTTGTTCACCGCAACAGAAGAACGTAATTTCTAACACTTCAAAGTGGAGAGCCTGGCAGAAGAAGGATGCAAGCTGGAAGGACGTAGGGCAATCCAAATCATCCTCATCACCATCATCGGACTCATCATCTGATACATCATCAATAAAGCCATCGAAAGGCAATGGAGAAGTAGTAGTGTCATGCAACGGCCCATCCCCCATAATCACATCATACCTTGAAATTGAGCTTTGAGACTCTTTCATGCTGTCCTCCCCTTCTGCTTGTCCTAAGCGCTGGTGAAAAGGCTCAAAATTCCTGAACCGGTACAGGAATAGCGGATCTGTCTGGGTCAGGTGTGCTTACTGGGTTTGCTAATCTAGAAGTCGTACAAAAGTTCCACACTCCCTGCTCTTGAGTTGCTTAACGGTCCGACTGTCCGGGAGATATAAGTTCTTATTTGTCCCCCGCGGATTCCAATAATCTTCACTCTGACTCAAAGGTTGGGGATTTCCCGTCTTTGGCAAGGGGAGATGTGATACTTGGGGCGGTACGTATGCTTGTTCATAGGGCACTTCCTCTGAGGTAAAGTACCTAATTCTAACTCGTATCTGAGGAGCATCTTCCAACCTGTCCATCAACGGCTTATCTCAAGTCTGCTTCTTCCTTTCTGCCTGCTTTTTCAATAATAGTAGTTCCTCTTAGGTCAAGTCTTGGAGATTGACCAGGAATGACGAACTAAGGGATGTTACACCAGAGATAGATACTATAGTAGCTATAGGAAGGGCATCTCCTCCTGTGAATGAAAAACTTCTTTCAAGAAGATTGAACAGAAAGTTCGTAAGGTGAAGATGAGGAGTTAGCTTCCAACATCTGGTAATATCATTAGTTTTCAAATTGAAAAGAACTCTGGCCCTGAAGAAAGATTTTTTTCTGCTGGCGGTACAAAAAGTTACCTCCAATAAAGGAAGTGGAACTAAAGGGTCTGACAATAGTTTGATTATCAGCGATCGAGATAAATGATAAACAGTCTAAGAAGAATGCAATTCATAATCCTAAAAAAAATCTTACAACGCTAAACCAGTGAAAAGAATTTATCAGGTAATCGATTTAAAAACCTGATCCCCAAAGCAAACGGTAAACAAAGACCTCTGGGTATTCCTACCCTGCAGGATAGATGTCTACAGGGATTGTGAAATCTAATAAAGTCCCTCGCCACAGCAACTTTAACAATTTCTCAATGCCCCATACTAAGTACCTATACTAAGTTCATATCCTATAAAACCGGACACGGGATAGGAAAATAAGCCTCGAGGCTAACTGCTCCTTTTTAAGCTCAGGGAAGAAGACCTAGCCCAGCTTGATTTCCGAGCCATCAATAACTGCCAGATTATCAACGGATCCGGCTACCCTTTCAAGAGGTCTAGCTTTTCTTTCACACCCGCTTTCGACCGTCCAATTCTTCTTCTAGTTATGGTCACCATTTTGTTATCGCCGCTACAGACTACTTCACCAAGTGGGTTGAAGCAATACCAATGGCCTTAACCGATTGGAAAGGCGTGGCATGCTTAATCTACACTCATCTTCTTTATTGAAATTGAATAGGTCTTCCTAAGTCTATATAGTCTTAGATAACGGTACCCGAACCGCTTACATATATTCCCCTGGAGTTTAGGATTACTCATTATTTTAGCACCAAGCTGAGGCTAAAAATAAGACCACGCTTAGTATCCAAGGATTGACCTTAAATACAAGAACAAACACTCTTTTTTTACTATGGTCTTATGTCGAAAGAAGAGAGCTGACCCTAAACAGAGAGAGGAGAACGCAGAGCTTGTGAACAAAGAAAGCAGATCACAGAGCGCCGAGAAAAAGGCGAGTTAAGGACGCAGAAAGAAAGGAGGCTGCTGAGCAAGAAGCAAAAATGGCTGCATACGAGTAAGCCCACTTTGGTCGCTGTTCAAAATAGTATACGGGTTGAGGAATTCCCATCTTTTCTTTTCTAGCTGATATTGTAATGCATGACATGGATCAATAAAATATTCGCCTTTCCCCTGCTAGATCATGGAAAATCCAATTTTCTAAGGCATGATTACGACTACGTGAATGCATGATTAATAGATACCTAATTTCAGCAAATAAACCATCATGGAAATCACAAGGAAAATAATGCTTTAAAAAAGAAAGAACACTAGATATCAAAGACCCGACTCCATGGAAACCATCCTACTTGTAAACAAGGCAGAAGTTTGAGAGGCTAAGACAAAGCCCCCTCCATGATTGAAAAGAAAAGGTTGAGTTTGCACCAAAAGCCTTCTCATAGGAGAAACTGTTGGAACGCATTACAATAGGTCCGAAGTCATATCTAGTCAAAATTTAGTGATTTGCTTTAGGGATCGAAAAATTCAGCTTCTCACAATCCCAGGGGAAGGATGTCTTAACCATACGGGTCAGAGTCGCCGTCTTGGTCTAAGCGCTCAACCGCCTTCCTGTGCGGTACTACACCCACCACCGCCCTTGGAGGCATATAAGACAGACTACGCGCTAACAGCTTGAGCAAGAAGGCCTAGCTTTTTCTGGTAGCTGACGCTAGGATTTGGGAAGAATATACATGAGAGTCGTGAGTGTGAGGAGAAAGAAAAGAGCCTTCTCATTTGCTGTTCTAGACCCAGGTATGCTAGTAGCTTTTCAGCTATCACTTCCTAGATGGAGCTCTGACAGGAAGGAGACCTCTGAATGCCTTGGCTCTAAGCCGTACGTACCACCGTTCAATGCCGTCTTCAGCCAGCCGGGCGGAAACTTTCTCTCGTGCTATGGCGTGCTTTTGAGCGCATTCATTGCTTTGAGGGAGCAAGGAAGTCTTGAGTTGGGCGCGTAAGGTTAAGGGTGGTGTGGGTTTTCGATGGATAGCTTTTTCAATCTCTATCATAGGTTTGATAGATCTGAATCTTGTGTTTATGGGCGTGTATGGATCCCCCCAGCTTTGATTGCTTTTCACCTTTTCATATAATGAAAATTTGTTTATACCATTGACATTTATAGTTGTAAACAGATATATAGTGTGCATTGATGGATAGCAATGGTAATTAAGAGCATTCCTTTCCTAGGCCAAGATGGTCTCTTTCTTCCTTCCCTTATTCCGGCTGCAGTTGATGGAGAAGCATTGAGCAAGGCAAGGAGTCAAGACAGTCTTAGCTACAATCTCTGCCCTTACCTGAGTATCTTCCTTATCGTCTGAAAACATAATAGTCTTTTATCGAATCGTCTCTTTTCAAGGGAATAAGAGTGAAGAAGAATGCGCGTCATCCTCTTCTGAGGAGAGATCCTTTATGAATACATTTCTTTCGAGATACGAAGAATAGCTATCTTTTACAAGCATGATCACTCCATTTAAAGGGATTCAATCCCCAAACCCCATTTGAGGCGGACGACAAGAAGGATGTCGGAATCCGGAGGAAATCGAGTTCCCGAAGCAAGTCAAACGTCGTTCTTTCCACTGCCGCCTTAGTTTAATGTTTGATTCCAGCGACAATGAGCTCTGGTAAAGTGTGATCTGACGTCTGAAAGAAGATCCTCCACTTGAAGGCGACAGCAAGGTCTCGTATGTAAATCCTTAGCCAGGCTTCCAAATCTCCCCCAAAATTCCATAATGCTTTCTTACAGCATTAGGCTTAGGAGACTAAATACTCTTGGGCGCAGTAAAAGTAATCTCTGAAACCCCTTCATCATAGCTGAAGGTTCAACTGGGCGAATCAGCCCCACTATCTTTCTCTGTCTGTGTTTGTGCTTGGGTTATTTCTTCCTTTTCTCCTTCGGTCGGGGGAAGACTATCACTGACCGAGCTTCTCTACACTGCCCGTCGATTCTGGTCTCACGAATTGGATTTGAACCAATATCAAGCTACTTTCCAATTAGTATAGTAGTCGTGAGGTCCTCTGTCGTCCGTATCATTATAGTTCGCCTAAAATCAAGAGCATTTCGTCGAAATATATCCTGTCTTTTCACCTTAGTAGTCCTATGCATAGTCAGTACTATAGCCCCAATCATGGCAACTAATAAAATAAGACTAGGAAGCAAAAACCAGACAAAATAGTAGGTATAAAGTAAATTGCCCAATGTTTCCAAATTCGTCCAACTTCGTACCTTTCCGGCATAAACTGTATATCTCAGAGAGGTCGTATTGCTTTGGGTTGGTAGTAATGGAATGCTTTCATTATCTAAAATGAAGAACATTTCCCACCAAAGGATCAGTCCAATAATACCACTCACTGGTAAATAGCGCAAGACTTCTTCGTGAATCTCCGCTATTTGAATATGGAACATCATAACAACGAATAGGAATAAAACGGCTATAGCTCCTATATAAACTACTGGGAAGATCATAGCGGAGAAGTCGAGACCTAACAAAAGAAGTAACCCTGAAGTCTCGCGAAAGACTAGGATGGGAAACAAAACGGAATGTACCGGATTTTTAGCACGTGCAACCATCAAAGCAGAGACCAAAGCAGGGCTCGACAAAACAGAAAGTATCATGGTACGTCATCCTTCCCTGAAATGGAACTTTCATACTGGAGCAAGAACTAGCATGAAAGTCGATCTATTACGACCAGCGCGGTTGTTCGTATTTCATTTTCTTTTTCCAAGCCAAGCCCTTCTTAGAAAGCACTCACTGAGTTACTTACGGAATCTCTCTCGACGCCGAGAATTTTTTATGTGTCCAGGTCGATTAGAGGTTCGGTTTGCTTCTCTCCTTTAGCGTTCTGGGCCCCTGAAAAAAGAAACCCGAAATCAAAAAGAAAGAAGAGAAATTTGGCCATTTTCCCGAGGGAGGCCGCTTTCTCTCAGGCCATCAGTCTTCTACTTCTAGTCGACTGCTCTATGACGGGCTTCCCTCTTTCCTGGGCTCTGCTTGCTCGTCTACGCTCCGACCCTAATAATTGAAATGCATTTCACCTTGCCTGCATTAAGATTTAAAACTTGTCGTCAAAAAAAAGGCAATCAATCAGAATAAAAAAAAATGGAAATAGTGACTTGACTAGATGAATCCCTATCTTTATCTCTATCCACGGGGATACCTATCTATATGGATAGAAAGATATCTATGAATCGATCTAGACTATCCTCTATCCGGATAGATATGTCCCTATGAGCGACTACGCCGATCTTTATATGTTTTGCCCACGTCCGTTTCCGCTCCGAAGAGGAAGGTTCAAATCTTTCAATCTTATGTCGTGAGGGATATGACCTATGTTAGGTCCATAAGATACCACAGCTTTTAGTGTTCTATGATTCACCTCCGAATAATGAGTAGGTAGTTCGATCCTTTTTCTTCTTCTCTTCATAGTAAACTGATGGGGGGATGCGGAGCAATAGATCGAATTACTATATAAAGAAGAGTTTTTTTCTATAGGACTTCTTATTCGAGTAGGAAGATTTCGGTTTTTCTCCTTCCTCGAAAAGAATAGGGATTTAAAATGATACAAATTTCTCTTCATTCTGTTGTGCTCAGCGAAGGAACTGCCTAAGCGTACTTTTTCGAATCCAAACTTCTTTGTTCTTTCTAAGTCTTCTTCTTGCATAGAAGAACGCAACCGTTGCAAAAACCGGGATAGGAGGGGGCATCTCCTCTTAGTTTTGAGTAGGCGGATTCTTGCGTCATTTTCTTGAAAAGATATTAAATCACCGTGGGACACTTTCAAATGAGTAATGCTTACCATTCCATTATTCACACAAACCCTTCGATGACTTATCGGCTGCCTTGCTTGAGGAATAGTTTCACAAAAATGGAGACGAACCAGAATAACGTCCGATCTTGTTTCTGGATTAAGTAGAAAAGGGATATATGAAGTTCGTTTTCTTCCTCTGTGCATCTCCGTGATGGGTAAATCCCCATGAAAAAGGGGCAACTTTCGTGTAGTTTGTGATTGGATGTAACTGGTAAGATTTTTTCTCGGATAAATCTTTTTCTTAATATCTTTCTTCTTCTTCCTCAATCTTCGGAGAATGCGGCGTTGTATTATTGTAAGTTCTCTCTTCCGAACATTTCCTGAAAGTAGACGACAAGTTTTAAATCTTAATGCAGGCAAGGCATATCTCGTTGAATCAGTCTTTTTCGCCACATCGCGTATAACGGGACTCGAACCCCCTCTGCTGCTGGCGGGCGGATGGAGAATGTTCTACTTCGATCCAGCAACTTAACTTGTTAGGAGTAGGTTTTGGCTTTCCCCTTTCGCTTCGCTCAAGTCACTTCGTACCTTTCTCTAATAATAAGGTAAGCTGTAAAAGCTCCTTCCTTCAGCTGGTGCGCAGGAGCGCACTTCCGTTTTCCCCTTACTATACAAGGGGTGTAATGAATAGAGATCTCCCGCCAGCAGTCTTCTCTTCCTATCACTTCACTTCGTTCGCGAGATCTGATCTCATCGGAACCGGGCCGGGGGAAGATGAATAGATAGGGCCATGATACATTCCGGAATATTGTATGTAAGGGTAAATAGACTCTTTTCGTCCTTCCGCCCGCCGAGGACCTATGTGAATGTTTTGGAATGGGGATGTTCGCCTTTTGTAACAAGTAGACCCACGATACGGACTAATAGATGTTATTACTCTTACCCGAAAGTAAGATCTATTCATAGTTGGCCAGTCCCCCACGGCATGGCTTCTCGCTTTTCATGAATGTATTTGTATTTCATTTCCCCTTCTGCTTATGTGAGTTTGACCCACCTTTTACTCTGCTTGCTTCTTACTCCCTATGAGCCGTTTTATGACCTTACTTTTTCGGAGGGTCGGCGGGACATGGGAGCCTCAGCTCATGCATAGGTTTACCGAAATCACCTCCGCTATCCCACTTCCTTCTATTCTATTCAAATCAAAAAAGGGACCTTAAACTAAACAAAAAGGCCCTAAGAGGGCTCTTCTTTATATATTACATAAGCCCAGTACTCTCTGTCAGGTTCTTAAGAAGAAAAGTGCATATCTTACTATCCTTTCGGCGAGCTTTTTAGCCATTGGAGAAGAATTCCTGACAGAGAGTACTCATCACTAACCCCCTACTCTAACTGGATTTCAGCTACTCTAACTGGATTTCAGCACGAAAGAATTGCTTCTGCTATCCCATAAGGAAAAGAGCAGTTGAGTAGGATGAAGGAAGCAGTCTAAGTCTTAATGAGACTTTGAATGTGAAGTAATCACAGGCGCTATGGTAATTCTTTTTTTCATTATGATGAAATTTCGACAAGAGAGCGTCTTCACGCTTGCGAAGCTACATTCTTTTGGCAGCTGATTACCGATCACCAAATAGAATGAGATGACAGGAAGTCAGCATTCAGATAGTTGGTCTTCCACGAGTGGAAGGAAAGTGCCTTATGCAAGTGAGTTTGAAAATCTTTTACTACATTAGGAAAGCGAAGCGGTGGCAGCTCAGCTCGTACTTGCTTTCAAGCTTCAGTCTTCATGCCCAAGTGTGTTATCGTAAGGGGATCTGGTGGCTCATGCCATACCGGAGAGATCATCCAACTTGGCTAGCTCAATCGCAAATCGGGCATCCCCATGAGATATTCAGCCAGCTTGTTAGCTCAGCCTCTTGCAGACCCTCGGGACTCGCCATTCTCACTTATTTATATAGGATTCCATTTCGTCTCCACAAGTTAGCCTGTCTGCCTGCAAGGCCCAATTGAAGCAGATTTTCCCCGTGGGTTCTGTCTTTTCCCCCTCTCCCTATCGGTCGAGCATATTCTAACCTCAATGAAACTCAAGATTGATGGCTTTCTGCTGTGACTTGAAAAACCGTTCCTTCACTTCCTAAGGCATTCCTTCCGGAGCTAACGAACAAGCGGCGGAATAGACAGAAAGCGCAGGGATCTTAGAGAAGACAGTGAGTGTGATCAAGACAGTTCAAGAAATTTCTCATAGGATATAGCCAGCCGTGCCCTTTTAGTCTCTGTGCCGGGTTTAGTTGTCTAGTGCCAGTGCCTTTAGATCAAGTTCCATTCCAGCGATTTCAAGATATTTCTTTTTTTTAAGTTAAGGCATCTTTGCCGGCGTCCAATGTCCCCGTGTGTGATACGCGTATGAGGGACAAGAAGACAGCGGGGAGTCTTTGTTTGGGCGGAAAGGTAGCGAGATGAGCAACTACCAATACATGCCAAACTTGTCTATTCGCTTGAAAGCAGAACCTCAACAGCCTTGACGAAAGAAGGCTAGGCTTCTTGAACCAGAGCTAATCCGATTAGGGAAGTTGGACTCACCTCACCGGGCCTATCAGACTAGAGCTTTTCCTTGCTTAAGAAAGAGAGACTGATTGGATTGATTGTAGAGTGATCTCTCCCTGTAACTACAACTCGAAATTCAATAACAAAGTAAAGTAAGGATTGCTAAACTAGATTCAAGGTATGTCTATTGGTATGCCTGTCGATTTCTTGCTTTTTGCTAGGATTTCTTAATTGAGATTTAGTTGGTGTTACATCTACAGCACCTCTTTGATCGAAAGGAAGATCTAGTTCTTCCGATTAGAAAAGCTAGAACCAGAACTTGGATAGATAGGTCCCCTAGAACCTATTTACAGCCCCTTAGTGTCATTTACTCGAAGACTTTGCGCTTCACTCCTCTCCCTCCTTAATGGCTCGAGCAATCTCCGTTTTCGCAGTACTACTATCGAGTTAGGCTAGCCCATGGAAACACCCGGTTATCAAAAACTTCTTACGAACTCTAACCCTTTTCACTTCAAATACCTTATCTCCCCCTGAGACAGGAGCACTAAAGTAACGAAGCGCTAAAGAGCTAGAGCGGAATACCGAATGGAACATAAGAAAGCTAACCTTTATCTGCCTTAATAAGAATCTCTTCTTTTATTACTTACTCCTCCAAAAGCCAGCTCAGGTGAGAAAGAAGTGTGCATCGATACCGGTAACGATAAAGGTCCGACTTACAGGAGTCTATCGAGGCTTGGAGGAATTGGCCACCAAGAGCAGGGAAAGTTCAGATTTTCACTAAAGCCTCGGGGGAAAAACACTAAGACTCGATCCCACGCCGAAGGGTCAAGGCATGCGTACAGGTTTTACATGTAAGACCAATTTCTCATGCAATTTGGGATCCTCATTTTGATCAATCAGCCGTAGAAGCTTTTACTCAGGTGCCCCTGGACCAGTGAATATTGCTTATTCTGGTCTTTCTCAATGGTGGTATACAATCGGTTTACGTACTAACGAAGATCTTTATATTGGAGTTCTTTTTCTATTATTTCTTTCCGCCCCAAGGCAAGCATTCCAATTCCAACCAAGCTGCTATAGATCTTGAGCCAGATACCAAAAAATTCTTTCACAAAATAATCGGTTTATTGGTTTTATAAAGAAAAGTATAGGGTTTTTTTACCTCTCCAACTATCTCGTCATTCGGCAGGATTTTAGTGGAAAAAAGCACTTATTTGTTGGTGTTGGGGAGAAACTGATTCAATTCGCAGCTGTTGATGAATTTTTATTCATTCGCTTCCTTCCGGAAGTTCTTCGCAGATACAAGGAAATGGTTCAGTTCCAGAGCTAAAGAGCGTAGTTCTCGAACGAGCAATCGAAAAGAAAAGATTCTGGAGCATTTTTGGGATTAGGTATAGTTCCTCCAACGATCGTAGTACCAAGTACTTCCTGGCGGGCTCTAATATGATCCGATTTATACGTAAGCATCTCTTGTAAAATATGAGCAACGCCAAATCCTTCTAGAGCCCAAACCTCCATTTCTCCTACCCGTTGCCCCCCCTGTTTTGCTCTTCCCCTAAGGGGTTGTTGTGTAACAAGCGCATAATGTCCACTGGAACGCCCATGGATTTTCTCGTCAACTTGATGAATTAATTTTAAGATATAAGGCTTCCCTATTAGGACAGGGTGTTCAAACAAAGGATTCCCCGTCCTTCCATCAAATATGATGCTTTTTCCTGGATATTCGGGTTCAAATGCCCAGGGATTTGCTGTTTGTTTACTGGCTTCATATAATTCAGAAAAGACTTTTTTTCTCGGTTCATATCTCTCATCAAAAGGTGCGATTCTATAATGTCTATCTAGCAGACTCCCTGCTAGCCCGAGTGAACATTCAAATATCTGTCCTACATTCATTCGTGAAGGTACTCCTAATGGGTTGAAGACCAGATCAACGGATCTTCCATCTTGTAAATAAGGCATATCTTGTCTAGGCAAAATTTTGAAATGATACCTTTATTTCCGTGTCTTCCAGCTACTTTATCGCCCACTTTGATTTCCCGTTTCTGTAAAATATATACCTGAATCTTTTCGGGATTAAAATCGTAATCCCCCTTCTTTTGGATCCACCTCACATCAATAACCCGACCTCTACCACCTATAGGAACTTTGAGACAAGTTTCTTTTGAAGTAGCTACCTGAATACCAAGTATGGCTCATAACAATCTATCTTCCGGTGCATACGATGATTCTTTCACCACTTTGGGTCTTAATTTACCTACTAAAACATCACCCGTCTCTACCCACAATTCCTTTTTTGTCTAAATTGCGGGCTTGGTATTTCTTTAGTGACTTTTTCGGCATTAGTTTGAATTTCATATTTCCGTATGTGAAAAGAAGTCTAAATATCTGCATATACCAGACGTTCGCTAATGAGTACCGCATCCTCTAAATTGTAACCTTCCCACGGCATATAAGCCACTAATACGTTCTAAAGCACATTCACATCTCTCCCGAAAAAAGAAAGAAGAGAAAATGATAGAGGAGAGAGAAGCTTGGTAAACTCTCTTTAGAGGCTTGCAGTGCAGTTGCACAACCATGCGGTGAAGGGTAGCCATGGTCAGTCCTTCCTCATTCTCAACTTGACTTTCTGGACGCTCCATTGTGAGGCGTGTCCTGAGTCTAGTGTTGTATACTCTTCTGGGAAGGTGCTTGTAGTCTTTCCTAGTTTTCCCAATTTTGTCTGAAAATTAAAGAAAGAAAAAAAAATGAGCCGGAGGGAAAGAACGTAAGGTCTGAACGACGTCGATGGGCAGGGCTGGTTGTTCAATGCTTGAGTGGAAAAAGGTTTTCACCTCTGGGAACATGCTGGATGTTGACCCAGGAAAAGGTCGCCAGGACAGACCTGGCTCACTCACAGCATAGATTACTCCCCGGGGGTGGGTGATGTTACCAGGTTTTTCGCGAATGTGAGGTTTAAATCAGGGTTCACCGATTGACTAGCCTGCTCGTCTTCAGCTTGATCTGAACCTGTGACGAAAAATAATGGTACGCTAAGATAGGAAGAATGAGATCTAAGCGGCAAAGGAAAGAAAAGAACATACCTGCCGGGGTCTCAAAAACAAGATCGTCATGGTGGGTCGAGTCAACAGGTGAATCATGAGGAAGGTCGGCCGAGAAAAAAAGACTTTTCTTCTCACTATCACTGGAGCAAAGAAAGCAAGGGTATGGCATCTTTCAAGGTACGGAGGGTTCTTTGAAGCTATCAGTCGGGAGGGGTAAGCAAGGTGCTATTTAAGTCAGTCTACCCAGTACCCTTTTCCGGTGATGAAAAAAGAATTTAATAAGAAGTAAGTTGAGATTCAAAGTCTACCTAATAGTCAGTAGTCCACTGGTTCTAATGATAGAGCTAGGAATTAGAGCAAGTAAGGTTTTAAACCAGCAAAGACTCGTGCATGTAAGCCGGGTTCTAGAGTGATGATGGAGTCAGAGAGTAAGGAAATATATAATAAGGTTCTTTTAAGCCAAGCAGTATACCCTTCCTCGGAGACTTCAAGGACACCCAAGACATACGGAAGAACTCCCCCTATATGAGGTTCTTGCATTGATGCCGAGAATGCAAGCTTTGGAAGACGGTCAAGGAAGGCAGTGTCCGCTGCGGATGAGGTAAAGCTTCTTCTTTCTCGATGGTAATTGAATATCCCTTCTTCGGTGCCTTAGGAATTTCATTTATAGGATATGGCGTAACCTAGGAAGTAGCCTTTCAACTAACTCTCTTTTTGAAGCAGATAGTTCACAGTGCTTATTCTATAGAAATAAATCCATTTAATTTAAGACCATGCCTACTACTAAATCTGCAGTCTATTCCATTTTTCGTGAGAAGGTCCTTCGTGAGGGTGAAAGCTAGTTGATGAATAAACTTCTTATTATTGATAGACTCTGGGAGCATAAAGTAGTCTATCAAAAGATACATTCGAAAAAGAATATCCAAGATATAAAAAAAAGAGTCTTTCAACTTCTACTTATCACTTTTCCTCGATGTACCGATCCTGGATTCTTAAACCCAATAAGCCGGGGAAGATGCGCTCCATTACCCAACCCGACAAAGGAGTTTCTTCCATCATCCTGGAAAGCATGAAGAATTTTCTTTCGGCTATCGGCTATTTGCCTGATACAAGTTATAGCTTACTGCTGTGACTGTCAAGCTTAGAGACTGAGATTCGACTGAAGAGTTTCCCGCAAGATTCGGACTTTATCTTTCCGGTTGATTGGAGATCTATAAAAAAGGAAGTCTACTCAGCGGATTAGTCAAAGTGATGCCTTAGACATGACTGATTCGCTTACTCATTCGATTCGAAAGACATTCCGAGAATACCATTTGACTCGCTGCAATGCGACAAGCAACAAAGTCAATTCCAACCTCATTGTTGAAGTCTTCTTCCTTAGCCAGACACTAAGTTCAGGTTGATAGCTTCCTGAATCACCACTCGCTAAAAAAAAAGAAAGAGATGGTAGGATTGAAATGCTGGATAGGCTCTTTAGGTTCGCTATTACTCTACGTAATTTCCTACTTGGATGCCTAAGATCGAGTTGGAGAGTAGGGGATGATAGAAGGAAAGAAAAGCCCTCCAGGGACGGAGCCTATTTTCCGCTAAAATGATAGAAAGTTCAAGTTGAGAAAAAAGAAGAGAATTCCCTTCTTTATACAGTTGTCCAAGTAAAGAAAGACGGGGAAGAGAGAGAATTGAGAAAATATTGACCGACTGGAAAGTCAAATTCCCTGAAGCTCGTGTTGTGGTTCTGCCTAGAACACATTATGGATCACAGTCCGATTCTCAAGAAAATACGGAATTCATCGACTGCCGCGAAGGCGCTTACAAGAAGAAATAAATCCTCGCGG
>CAOJCS010048482.1:0-25097 GCA_948332485.1 Euphorbia guentheri
GGGATTACTAAAAAAAGCACCTGTGATTAGATAGCGCTTCCTCTACTTACTTAGATACTGATAGTGAGAACGAAGATATGAATCACGTGCATACGAAAAGAAAAGAGTTTGATTCTGCAAAGGTACGTAGTCACTTGACCGGGAACACACTTGGGCATGAAGACTGAAGCTCCCATTATATCGGGTCTTACTGACTCTAATTGAATTCTTCCGCGATGGTATAAAGCCTTTGCCTTTACGGGCGGCTATCAGTCTTTAACCATCATTACTGTGCTGCTAAGGGTAAATCACCTGAATCAGGGCTAGAGGTTTGACCTCAGATTGATCATGCTCCTGTGGATAAAGGCCTGTAAGCGATCTGCTTAGCTTCGATCTCTTCCCTTGCTCTCCTCTAGCTTCAAAGCCTTTCATTAGACGCATTGAGCCCTATTACATCTCTTTTCTTGGAAAGAAGTAGATCTCACTGCTTAGCAAGTGTCTCCACTCGGATTATGCTGGTGCCTTGAGAATGCTGACTTGAGTATGCTAGGATTGGAAGCTAATTCAACTAGAACCTCTTGTCTTTCTTTTCCTTAAGGATTGAATTTCTTAACGCAATTCAGTATTTAGATCCTAATACTAGAGTAATGGAGTGACTAAGCCCATCTCCAGTCTTGACACAAATGGGCTTTCTGAAAGCACTGTGTGGAAGGGAAGTCTGAGGGGAGTCTTGGTAGCGAGTCTAAGAGCATTTAAGCAAAGCAATTTCTTCCTTTTTGGTGACACGGCCTTCGGTGAGGAATCATTGTCACAAGGCGTAAGTAAGAAAGAAAAGAGTCACCAGCAAGGGTACCGAGTTGATGTGGGATAGAGCTCCATTAGGTAGTTATTCAAGGGAGTTTAGTCTAAGGCTGATTGGGTAGTGAGACTAATTGAAAGCGTGAGACCAGACGAAGAGGCATAGAAGCGGACTGGACGGACCGACTCACTTGCTTACTTTTAAGGGCAAGTCATCTCAAGCAAAAGCCAATGCCACTTTTCCGACTAAGACTAAGCCACTCGGAAATGGGCCGGATACAAAGAAAAAAGAAAACCAAGATCATAGGTGCGGGCTAGATCTCTTAGCCTCGCTTACACTGACGAGACTGTCATCGGGCACTTCATGTAACAATGTAATAAGAAAGTAGCTGGTCCAGCACCAATCCATTTAACACTCTATAAAAAAAGACAGAATGGCCCTCAGCCTTCTTGAATTCACGTGGATTCGATTCATTGACGATTGATGAATACCCTAAAACCTTTCATCCTTGGATTCTCTCTTATGAGACCTTACCTGAAGGTAGCTTGCTTACCAAGCCAATGGCAAAAAAGCCCCTTCGTGCACCTGAAAGAACAGAATTAATTCGTCAAGCAATCCAATCAGTCCCGAAAGAGGACCGTGACGGAGGAACCAGTATTGAGGTTGCCAGACTATACTGTACCTTTCCTGCTAAGGCTCATCGGTCTTCTCTTCTTTTTTTTTTTCTTTTTTTTAGTATCAACAGGAGCATTATGTAAGGGGAATCTAGTTATATCTTTTCAAATAAGTGCTTCTCTTTCCCCGGACTATAAGTAGTCTCAATTGATTGGACCGCTTACATTGTCCGCATCTGCTAGTCTTTCAACAAGATCATATAATACCCGTTGACTTCTATCATCAAATTCATCCAAAACAATACAATAGTCTTCGCTGAAGTAGGTATCTATCATAATTGGGTTTAACTCCTCGCCCGGCTTAACCAACATGAGACCAGCGGCATAGGGCTTATGGATGCCTTCAACTTGATCTGAACTTGAAGTATATGGGACTTTCACTCGACTTTCTTTCCTTTTATCTACTACTGTCTCGATATCGGCAACTAGGAATGAAGAACATTCAGGAAGAGCATCTTTCAGGGCAGTGATATGGCTGGAATATCTCGCCTTTTTATTATTTAGGATTTTGAGAGCAGTCTCAGGGTTGATCATCTCCGTATCATAAAGCTTGATTTTCTCCTCTAAGATCTTAGTAAGCATGATCTCTATCTCCTTATTAGTGAATTCCTGTAAAGATACCCCCTCTTTTTTTCTATCCAGATATAACCTAACTATTAGGTGGGTAATAGGCTCGTCCGCATATTTTTCAGCACATTTCATAATTGCAGCATAGATTTGGGATAAGATAAGAGACTTAGGTAAGAGAGAATTATCTGTTCTTGTCAAAGGAATGGCATTACCAATTGTAAATGATACAGTCTCGCAGTAAGATAGCTTAAGTCTAAATACAATTGTGAACTTTGCGTAGCCATCTATGTAAGGATAGCAATATTGGATTAATAGAGTCATAGTTGATAGACTCAGGATATCGACATCCTGAACTTTCGGATAGTTATCCTCTCTGAAGGAATGGGACGCTAATACCATTCCGGGATGAATATTTTGAAAGTTCGTACTCTCAATAGAATTAAAGAGCTTCTTTATCAAGAGAGAAGTTGCTCTTTGTCTACTACCCCTTGAATAAAGATTATTTGATTTTGTAAGCATACTCTTTCTTTTTTTTTAATGTAGGCAATAGAGCGCATCCTTTTCACTAAGAAGTGAATTGAATGAATAATACTTCTTATAATATTGAATATGATCATATTCATGACGACCATTATTTACTAATACTGGCGTACCGCACAATTCAGTGAGATATCTTTTATAATGAGATAGAATTTCCATTCGATTTTTTTCCCAAGTCTCTTTTTCCTTTTTATTTAAATTCGATTTTGGTTCATGAAAAGATAAATACTCTGATAAGACATTCGGTTGAATGATAAAATTCTCATCAGAAAATCTTTCCTCTGAATATTCATTAGACCATGATTTTGGTACATTATCACTCACTATTTGATTATCATTAAATGGCTTTATTATATTTTCATAGATAAATCGAGTTATTGTATATAGTGGAGATTCCATTGTATTGAAGACTTGAGCATAGAATCCAGGCAGTTTTGAACTATAAGCCGGAATTGTGATGAAATTGTCGTGAACCGTATATATAGGGTAGCAATTACTAACCATTAGGTTGACTACCTCCATCGCTATATAGGCATCGCGTTGATGAATAAAATTCACAAAGGTAGCCCTGCGAGTCTTATTTCGATCTCTCTTTGAGGTAGTAATATTGACTTTGACCATTCTTCTTTTAGGCTTCGCACCTATCTTATCTCGACTATAGACCGGGACGTTCATAGACTCCATCTTCATATAGTCTTGTATGGTAGTTAAGTAGGGGGTTGACATCTTAACTGACCTACCCCCAGCAGAAATAACCCAGCCTAAAAGATTGAGCAATGCCATTAGTGAGTCAACATGGGGATAGGCACTTTTCCACCACTCAATGCATCGCTTTGCTAAACGAATACAGTCCTTATAGGTTACAAAATGTGACACTTCTGGATTAGAAGAAATATCCCTAGCAATGCTATTGATGGTCTTTCCATAAACCAACGGCATAAATATACTTTTGACCGCTTTGCGGGTTAAGAATTTCTTTATTATCTTTGTATAAAATTCCCCCTCACCCTCATCAGAATATTTCTTATATAAGAAAACTTCAAGTTTTGCCTTGATATATAAATAAATATCCTTGATATTAATATCATCATAAGAAGGGATGAGATTCGTTAGCTTAGCCATTTTCTCATCTAATAGGAAATAACTGATTATTTGATAGGCACTGGCACTAGCATCCTTAAATAGGGGGGTATTGTACCCATAGGATAAATCCATATCAATGAATACGTATTGACAGCATCTCAGTTTAGCTAAAAACTGAAAAGGTTCTTTGGCGCTTTTTGCTAATTGTAAATCACTATCTATATTATTCCCGATGATAAATTTATTTGATTGTTCGATCTCAGCTAACGCTTTCTCAGGATTACTATATTTCTTGTAGTGAAACATACATGAAATAGCCATATCCTTTAGTTCAGGACTTACAGGTGAAAGTGAGGGCTGTATATATCGATATCGATTATTAGCAAATAATAGGAGACTTCTTGTAAAGTCACGTTCGTGAAAGTGCAACAAGCCGCTGCGGTAGATTCGACCTCGGAAGTCAAGAAAGGTAGGCAAATAAAAAATGAAACCTTCATACGCATCGGCTATTTCTAAAATTAACTTCTCATAAAGTGCACACTGCTGATTTTTTATCAAAAGATACTTTAGCTTTATAAATGATATATTTTGATTAATTTTTGTATTATTAATAAAGTGCTTTCTAAGTAAGTTAGTTGCATCGGTTAAATTAAAAGTAGTTAAAAATTGTGGCATTAATAATCCATGTTTCACAAATTCAGAGTAATTCTTATTGATATATTGAAGCCAATCAGAGTTTATCTTAAATCCTTCGAATTGAAGTTCGTTAAGTGCCCGACATAGGTCATTATATTTATTCGATAAATTGTAATTTGAAATTTGAGTTTTGAAATATTTAGGGTTCTTTGTACTCAACATTTTAAAGCGAGAATACATCTCCAGGGATGGATTACACAGATACCCACCAAAGAGATCGACCAATTCTTGGTCCTTGCTCTCATCTTTATGTTCAGGGTAACTCAAATCTAATTTCCATTCAACGGGAGGGCACACCATTGGTAGGTGGTACTTAATCGGTAGGGAAGAAGGATCAAACAAAAATACGACATAAATTGGCTTTTTTATATAATAAGAGTATTTATTATCTTTTTTATAAAAATGACCTGTAGGGTTATCATCATTATTTTCATTTAACAACGAGACAACACCCCTTTCACACATAAACTGAAGTAAAAGCGAACCGATAGCAAAAGCTCTATCTTCTTTATTTTTATTCTTCGCTTTCAAATTCTTTTTCATTTCTTCGATTTTTTCTAAGATCTCCTTTTTGACATCTTGATTGATAGAATGATCATTTCTTGATTCTTTCATTCTTTTTGAATATTCCACGGAAAAGATCTTCATCTGAGCCTTTCTTCTAAACACTTGCTCTATTTTATCAATCATAGTTGATGCCCGAACCATGGTTGAACCAATTTTATTTTCACTCAATGGATTATATAATAAGCATAGAATATAAAATAAAAGGCTTTCTATGGCATATTGGCCCTCAAAGGAATTGATCAAATATAAATCAAAATTATCTTTTATATGTTTTCTCAAGAAAGATTTTGCATTATATGGAATATTATCATTAGCTTTTGCTAGAGCTTTGATTATTTCAAACGCAGCTTTACCAGAAGTCTCCTCTGGAGATGGATCTGGGAGGTCAATACTAAGGGTATAGCTCTCAATCATCTCTTGAAGCTTGATTAAGTCACTCATAAGTCCATCATGGTATTCTAATTTCCCACCCTTTTTAAATGATCTTAGAAGATCTAATACATCAGATTTCTTCTTGATCTTAGATTCTTCTTCATCTTGAAGATTGCCCTTCTTCTTAGAATTTATTTCAGTTTCTAACTCATCATAGAAGTGGGTCCAAAAATGAAATAGATCATCAACGAATGCGGGATCAAACCTTCCGGTAGCGGAATCTGCATTACCAGCTTCACTACCAGCTTGCTTACCAGCTTCACTACCAGCTTGCTTACCAGCTTCATTACCCGCTTGCTTACCAGCTTCATTACCCGCTGAATTACCAGCATTCTTACCAGCACTAGGATAAAAATCCTGTAAATTCGTTTTTACCCATTCCTTGAAAGGTGTGATTTCTTTTTCAACATGCTCCATGAGCCTTTTCTCATATTCACCTTGATATAATTTACGGAGTTCCTCTTTCCTTTTCTGCGCCAAAGCCTTGGTTTCTTCTTTATTTTTCTTCTCCAAAGCCTTGGCTTCTTGTTTATTTTTCCGCGCCAAAGCCTTGGCTTCTTCTTTATTTTTCCGCGCCAAAGCCTTGGCTTCTTCTATTTTCGCGGGTTCTTTCACTTTCTCTTTAGTGACAAAAGTTTGATTTTCTACATCAAGAGAATCGCATCCAAAAGAGTGATTCTCCTCTTCTATCTTAGATATCGCATTATTCCCACATCCACAAGTCTTGATATCCACATCTATATTTCCATTACCAAGATTATGATCCCACACTTCTTTCTTACCAAGATTATGATCCCACACTGAATTCTTACAATTACCAAGATTATGATCCCACACTGAATTAGTACCATTAAGAACATTCTGATTCGAGACATCTTCGGATAGACAAGTTCTCGTTTCCACCTCTTTCTTATCAAAAGATAGGACATCTTTTTCTACAGAAACAACTACTATATCATTGACTTTATCCATTGATATTTATTTTATCTGAATTTAAAGAGATAATAATGGGTATTATGGTATAATACCATGAATATGCAACTATACAACTTTTTGTGAACAACTAGAAGTGTTCTTAGGCAAGATGAAATTGATATTTCATCCTTTGGGACTTTTTCCCCTGGTTTCCCCCCGCATTTTAGTACGGGAGACGGAGAGAGATCCCTAGGAAGGGTCTCGCTTTCTGATTAGATTTTTACCAGGGTTGCCTACCCTGTTGTAGGTGCCCCATTATTATCTGTTTATAAGGTCATCAGATTGGGGAGGGGACTATCCCTTCTAGCCGTAGACCTGTTAGGGTGAATAGCGCTATTAGGCAGGGCTTTCTCGATTTACTGACACAAGAAACTCCCTGTTTCCGAGCTGCTAGCAAGCAAGTTTAGCGAAAAGAGAGATGGAAAGAAATGGATTTTGCCCAGCCGTTGTCAGATCAATTCCCATTCATTCTTTAATGGAATAGGGAACGGGCAGAGGCTATCAGGAATGGACGATAGCCTATGACTAAAAGTGCCGACTATCTATGAATGACCAGGATCGGCATGCCAATCGACGAGATGAGCCTACGGCTTGAGAGGTTTCAGGTTAAGCAGGGGATCAAGACTCTAATGCTTTCATTCCTTCAGCTTCATATAGGTGAATCATTGGTTCTTTTCCTCTCTTTCCAGACGTCTCATCCCTTTCTTCTGATCCGATCCCGTGCCTCAGCTTAGCTTCAATCTATTCATTCGTTTTGATAGGTCAACCATTCTCTTGTTCTATCTTGAGCCAAATCCGCCCTAAGGCCTCGCTTTAGGCTGTTGTTAAGAGATGGGGGATCGCCCAAAGGTCTAGCGATCAAAGAAGAAAAGAAGCCATTCGAAACAGCAAAGGACCTTCTTCGCCTCACTTCACTCTACTCTCTTGCGGACTTGTCTGGTCAATCGGTCGCCCTCTATCTTGCTTGAATATGGCCCTTTCTTCTTATTATGCCTCGGGGAGATTGACTGCTCTAAGCGATCAGATAACAAGAGAAGAAAGGCGCTTGACTCTTTCTTTATTGGACAAGTATGAGTAAGAGGTACTTCACTTTCTTAGGTGAAAGCGAGAAGGATTCTCTTCTGCTTTGGCTTCTTTCGAGGAAGGAAAAAGTCTCAGCTCAGCAACTGATTGAGGATTTTCCTTTGAGTGAAATTCATGAGGACTCACTATAGCAATAGCTAAGCTCTCTCTTCCTCTTCGCCTTACTCGACTCTTATTTCTTTTGTTTTTCCGCGCTCTGGTGACAACTCTTCTTTCGTAACCTTTAGCCCCCTTTCCCATCTCTTTTCTGAACTAGACTGCGTTGACACATAGCTATGCATCTATCTTAGGGGACCTCTATTCTGGCTTTCCGTTGACTAAAATGCAAAAGCTGAAAAGTCTTTATTTATTTCTTTGATCTATGACCACCCTTCTTTCTCTCAATCTTTCCGGGACGCTCTATCCGACTTGGTGCTTTCCTTTATATATATAAGTTATATAAGTTTGGGATCGAGATCGTCTTTTATTTTTTTTTGAAGGAACGACCCGGCTGAGTCTCTCTTCATTTCTTCTGACCGGTGCTGCTGTTGCCTGCGCGTAGGGAAGGAGAGGACTCGACTAAAGGAGGCTAGTCCCCGAAAAAGCCCGTCCCCCACTCCCGCGCCCACCTCGGCGGAACGAGGAAACCAGGCGGCTACTGGTGCTGCTCTCTCCGTAGCCGAAAAGCGCCTTGGGGCAAATTCTTTCAAAAGAATGCAGCCATGGGCGAACGGGACTTTCGTGTATCGGGAACGCTTAAGAATTAGGATTCATTCGTCGGTGACCTCATCGATCAGCTCTGGGGGAACATCGATGAACGCAAGGCTGATTCACATCGGTCATTGGCGACTGCTTTCTTAGTCTGGCATCTTTTTTCGCTGTCCACTGGCGGTTTCTTTTTTAGAAGAAAAAAGGCTTGAATTTAGGAGTGAACCCGATCGAGATCAGATGATGCAAGGATCGGCTTTGATAAACTTTCTGGCAATTCGCCTCTTTCGGGATCTTCTATGACTCTATTAGCTTCTTTCTTCCAACGGAGGTAACTTCGCTCGCCTAAGAAGGAGCTGTGGCACTTTTTGGATCAATTGCTGAGGAGCAGACGATCTTGGCTTAGAGAAATGCGCCTTTTAGCTTGTTATCGCGGTTCTTGCTCTGGTTTCAGGGAATCCCTCACCCAGTTCCATATGGGGATGAATCCAATCCTATCCTAGGGCATTCACCTTTCTGGGAAGCCGGTCCCTTTACATAGCCATAATAGGCTGTTTTTCGAAGTAGCTGCAATTGAATCGGCTGGTCTAGAATCAGCTACTAGAGAATAGGCCGCTAGGGGTACAGATTTGCTAACTCTTCAATTAACCAGTGTTCTGTTTGCAATTGAATGCGTATCAGCTGTGATTGAATCAGTAAGCGCTGCAATATCCCTTCTTCTTGGTCTTCAAAGATAGCCAGGCCAGGTGAATCAACACCTAGTTCTTTCCTACCCAGGGGATTTCTGCCCAGAGATAGCTCACTTTATTCGAATATATCACCTAGAGGCCGGACAAAGATAGGATACCGCTTGGCATACTGCACCTGAGGAAGAATTCCAACTATTAATCCGACTGGAAGCGAGAGATACTGCGGCTGTTGAGGGAAGAGACTTTATAACCTTGTAGGAAGGCCCAACAACTTTGACTGCAGCGGAGGATACCACGGATACGGAATACCATAGATTGACACAGAGAGAAGATCTCGGCCACTGATATCGGGGGATAACCCTGGCTTAACCCTTCATCAGCCACTGAGATCACCAATGCCTGAACTGCGTAAGAAATAACTACTGATTGGGATCGCTGAGACTCCTTTGGAAGATAGACCAACTCACAGAGAATATTTCGGCAGAGATAGCTACAGAAGATTACCCACCTGAAGATATTCCTCGGTAAGACTCACTAGATATACTCGGACCCCTGGGCAACCTTTTTATGAATAGCTACCCCAATTAGACCATCCCATAACACTATCTGATGAGCGGTGTAAAATGAGCTTAGTTCATGTTGGGCTCGACTAGCTACGGTGAAATATGTCCCTGCCTGGGTAAGCCAGTCGGTTGAGCCGGTGAAAAGCTTGGAAAAGAAGATGGGGGAGCCCTTATCTAATGATATCCCACGGGTAAGCCGTTAAGTGAAGAGAATGCTATGAGTTCACAAGAGTCACTAGAAGGTGAATGAAAAGAATCCAGCCCTGAGCAATAAGGGGCCGGAAGCAAAGGTTATTCCAATCCCGGCTTTTGTGTTGGGAAGTATGCTCTTGCGTCCACTGCTGCTAATGAAGTTCCAGCTGTCAATGTGGTTATAGAAGTTAGACATCCCCGACTAGTGGGTATCCCCATTGATGAATTCATACCAACTGTGAGAGTATGGATGTCATCTGTAGTTATTGCAGTGTCAAATTCCTTTGCTTTCTCGGTATCTGACCTAGCAAATCAAAATGATCATAACATACAATAGTAGTCAAAACAAGAAATGGTACCACTGGCGTTTGAAGAGGTAGAATGGGTTTTTCCACTGTAAACAGTCATAGTGTCACGCTGACCTCGAGCTAGCTACGAAGAGCACTCCTGCTTGAATGAAATAGCTAGCAAGACACTAAAGCAGGAAAGGTTTAAGAACGCTCGAGTGAGACCGAGAGGGTTGAAGAGCTTAGTACATAGTTGTGCTAAGGGAGAGGTTCGAGATCCGATTAGAGAGATAGATAAAGAGAGAGTCTCCATAGTATATAGCTAAGGCGAGACTTGGTTCCCCTTTTAAACAGCCCTAGCTCATACTTTCTTTCCATATGGAGTTCCGTTAACATTTACAGTATATGATAGATCCGCCTACATACCCGCCTCCAGGCCCGTATAACAATTGGGATCCCTTCTCTTCCTCAATTGCGGGCAACGAGTCTCAGGCTGAGGAAAGGCCTTCCCCGGGGGCAAAAGAGACTATCACAATCTGAGCCCCTTATCACTTTGAATCCCTTCCCTGTGAACACCATGCCCTTGGCTTTGTGTTCGATCTTGTGGAACGCTGCGGATAAGGTGCCAAGTCCGAAGTTTTTTTACTTTTTTATGAAACTCTTCCTCTTAAGCCTTTTCTACCGACCCCAAGGAACAAGCTTACTCCTAGGAGGAAATCATTACGATTGGAAGGGATTTACTTTCCGTTTTTTTAGTTTATTACCATAAGTATATAAGTCTGAGTTTAAGTCCTCCTAGTGGCCATTGCTCCTAGTATGAGTAGTTGTGATAGGACCATAGCGAGTTCCCGGGGTTACGAGCCTTTAGCATCCAGATTGGGCAATACGAGATAGATTTATTTACATTTACCTCGAGGATAGTCTTTCTTTTCCAAGCGCGCTTTCCCAACCTGCCATATGTCCGATACATAGTCGAGGGCTCTATACGAGCGCCTTTCTTTCAACTCTATCTATCCTTGCTTTTCAAACCATTGTATTCCTTATATCATATCATCTCATGTCTATCTATAGTATAACGTTTCTCATAGTGGCATAGCGGCTCCGAGGTGATTCTTTCTGGTATCCGTCCTCTCTCATACTGCTTTAAGGTTGGAGGATTTAGTTCAAGCTAGTCTCCTATGGTGAAGATCTCTGTATTTGTTAAGACTGTATGAAAGAAAGAACATATAGTAATCATCTAAGAATATATCTATACTATAATGGTTGCATCTAACATTTGCTCATAGTGTAGATAAGGCAGTCCCCGGAGCTAAGAAAACTACGCTATTCAAAGCAATCCGCCCAAGGAAGGCTAGCTAGTCGAGTCGGCTAGGTGATTCCTCTCTATCAATGACCGAAGCTTAATCCAGAGAGAGAGCTCACTATACCACCAGGTTGCCACATTTGCTTATGAAACAATAACAGCTTATCCCGAGCTCCTGTCACCCAGCGCAGTAATAGTAAGGACTTTCTTCCTGGCTTGCTCTTGCTTCATTGTTATTTAGACAATACCGGAATTTACTTACTTGGTATTGGTAGCCTACCCCGCTTTTGACCGACCAGCCCTCCTTGGTTGAGGGAAGATTCCATTTCATGTAAAAAAAAAAGCAATCCCGGGATCTTCCAATTTGGAATAGTACACAGGTGTGACCTTTTAGCCCATCTTGATAGCCGGGGCTAACCCTCTCGGAGCATGTCTCAGCAATAATTCGTTAAAGAAGGGAAAGGCGCATTGATTGCTATTCCAATCAGTAAAGAGTCAGAAAAAAGGAAATAAAAAATCTTAACTCGAAGGCAGGGTTGCTAGCGAGCAGGCTTGCATGTCTTAATTTTGACTTCTTTATGTGTTCAGATCTGTTCCAGGTTTCATATTCCTGTTGATGATTCAAGTTCCACTGCTAAGAGTCAAAGCTCTTTGGTTAGCTAAATTCCTTTCAGTGCTCCAGTGCTAGAGTAAAGAATCTATTCATCTCAGAATGCAAAATCCCAACTAGTTGGATTAGCTTACCTGGGCCTGGGATAAGAGTTGAAGTTCGGATCACAAAGCTCTGAAAGAGATCCCTCTATCCCTTCCCTTTGTGGTATGGAAAGAAAGAAGTATAAGTGAAAGAGCCCATATTTGATCATCCCCCGTGTCTCTCTCAATCTCATCCGCTGGTATCCCTCTCAATTGATCCCTCTTGCCCGCGCCGGGGAGAAGTTGAATCTTTATTCCTTAAGTAGAGTGCCAAGAGCTTGTAGAGAGCTATCAATCAGTTCAATCATTCCGCCTTCCTTTAGGGATGAATTTCCTAATGCCTGGGAGGCAGGAAGTGGGATGAGAAGTGTCAGCAAGCGTTCGAGCAGATCAAAGAATGTTTGATGAACCCGCCTGTCCACCAGGAAAGCCTCTGTTACTGTACTTGTCTGTTATAGAAGCGGCAATGGGCTGTATGTTAGCACAGATGGATGACGAGGGAATCGAGAGGGCTGTTTACTATTTTAGTAAGAGGATGTTGGCTTATGAGGAGAATTATTCTGCGATTGAGAAGACTTGCTTGGCATTGGTATGGGTTACGAAGAAGTTACGTCATTACATGCTAACTTACCAGGTTATCATTATCTCTAGGATGGATCCGTTGAAATATTTGTTTGAGAAACCTGCTTTAACGGGTAGAATGGCCCGCTGCTTGATCGTACTATCTGAGTTTGATCTGAAATACGTTACTAGAAAATCCATCAAGGGACGGGCAGTGGCCGAGTATTTTGCAGAATTTCCAACGAAGCCCCCCTATTAGTAAGTGCGGTGGAGTTGGACTTTGATCTTCCGGATGACGAGATTCTTGAGATAGATGTTCAGCGAGGGTGGATAATGTATTTTGATGGCGCAGCTAATCAAAAGGGATATGGAATTGGGATAGTATTAGTAGCTCCTTACGATGCTTATTTTCCCATTGCGGTGAAGTTTCATTTCCCAGCGACAAAGAAAAGAACGTGGCAGAATCTGAAGCATGCATCGGAGGAATGGAAGCTTGGACGGAGGGAAGGGGAAGAGACTGATGCTACTACCAAGTACCGGGAGAATCATATCGAGCGAAGAACCCTTACCTTGCTGTCGGTCGTATCGAAGCGATCGGGGAAAGGGGCTTGCCCGGACCCGGATATTAGCTTAGCGACCCAGAATGTGGCAGATGAGAGACGAGCTTGGAAGTACTGGGTGCCTCCTACGAAATGCAGCCTATGCGGAACCATTACTCCTCAACACAACTGTCCGGATAGAGAAGCCTGTGTAAGGCAACTTTAGGGCAGGCCCCCACTCAATGTAGTATTGTCCTTTCTTGAGGAAACCAACCTCTTTCCACAATGAAGACAGCTTTGTTGAAATAAAGAAGGACTAGGAGTAGTGAATTCAATCACAGCGCTAGATCAACCCTAAGTAAGGGATTCGCCGACAAAGAAGAAGCATCTCTAGGAAAATGCGCTTTACTTTAACCAATGTAAAGTAACTGCTTCAACAGCGGATGAGCGACACTCAAGTCTATACTCTTAAGTAGTGGAAATTCTTTCACAACGCTAAACAGCTAAGAGCTCGAACTTCTCTTTAACGAAAAGGCATAGCTGCTCCAATGCTAATAAAAGAAGAAGAGCTTATGAGGAGTAGTGAATGAAAGAACAACTTTATCCAAGCCCGAGCAGATAGGTTGTGAAAGAAGGAATTCCCTGCCCTTTCTTTTTTCTTAGTACTGTATTGAGTACTGTTGAATGGGAATAAGAGGGAAGGGGGAGTTGGGTGAAGCAAGTGTGATTTTGGGTGTTAAGATCATAAGGAAGGATACATAATGCTATCTCAAGAACATTATGTGGAGAAACTTCCACCTGTGAGCACCCCTTATGATGCTAACACTAAGTTAAAGAAAAACAGAGGTGATCCTGTTGCTCAATCTGAGTATGCACAGATTATTGGGAGTCTGATGCATTTGATGAACTTCTCTCGTCCTGATATAGCCTATGCTGTGTGCAGATTGAGCAGGTATACACACAATCCCAATCGTGATCATTGGGCTGCATTAGTCAGACTAATGAAATATCTGAGAGGTACCATGAACTTTGGTATCCGGTATATTTGATTTCCCACTATAAGGATACAGTGATGCTAACTGGATCTCAGATTCAGATGAGACAAAATTCACTAGTGGGTATGTATTCACCCTTGAAAGTGGTACAGTATCTTGGAAATCAGCCAAACAGACTATCATTGCTAAATCTACAATGGAGTTTGAGTTTGTAGCTTTGGAGTTGGCTGGTAATGAGGCTGAGTGGTTGAGAAACTTCTTAGAAAATTTTCCATTGGGAATAAAACCAACACCTTCTGTGTCTATGCATTGTGATTACCAAGCGGCAATAGCCATTGCAAAGAATAAGACTTTCAATGGTAAGAACAGACACATTCGTTTGAGACATGATGTTGTGAAGCAGCTGCTAAAAGATGGAATCATATCAATTTCAAATTTTTTGTAAAGAGAGACTTGCTGTCTAACCTTTTTTTTGTTTTTTTTTCAGTATTACTAACCGAATGAATATTCGAATAGTTAGTATAAGAATATTCATAGAATACTAAGTTAAGTTCATTAATTAACACGTAAGATTTCGCCCGTTTTGGATCTATTGTTTTGCATTTGATGGAATAGGCTAACTCAGAATCAAAGGAAGCTGGCTTGTCCCACGAGAATAGGATACTCTGCTGTAACCTGGCTTGCTTGGAGAAGGTTTGCAACAGGCAATTTCCACTCCCTTCAAATAAGGTATTCCACAAAGCAAAGGATTGCTCACTTCTTGGTGAAATTTCTTACTTTTGACCCTCCTCTGTAGAACTGATGTGCCCCTGTCGATATTAAATATGAGACTTAGATAATATATTTCTTATTACTAGCTTCTGTATTCTTACTTATCACTATATAGTGAAATTTCTTTCCCAAAGGATCTCAAAGTCTAGCATACGAAAGCAGCAAGCCCTACTATACTCGCAGACTATCTTACTATCTCGAACTGAACTGGATTCTATCTTGCCTAAAGTCCTATTAATGGATAGGGGGAAGGGCAATACCAAGGTAGAAAGATTATCCACTGAAGGTAAGGATAGCGTGATTTACTGGTTGCTGGCCCTTTTTCCATTTTTTCAATAGATAGTTTCTCACACTTAGTTATTAAATTTTATATAGTAGTTCCTTGAGAGAGAAAGAGGGCCATGGTTACAGAGATTGAGGAAGTGTCCCATGCATGGCTAATCTTCTCCGGAAAGATCGCTCTCTTCGGAACAGATAGTTCTCTTGGAACAGGCTTTTTCCTCGCCACATCATCAGGGTCGATGTAATTGAGCTATAGCTCAACTATTGGACTGATTTGATTGAGCATTTTCTTAAGGTAAGGCACCACAGCTAGCTCGCCTGCCCAAAAAAGTAAAAATAAGAAGAGGAATGGATTGAACTAGCTTATATCGCATTGAATCTCCTTCTTCTAAGACTCAATTTCTATTAATTGCATTGCATAATTGCGAACCCTATTTCCTTTCCAGTTTAGCGCTAGCTAGACGTCTTTCTCAACGCAGTCTTCCACATTGTCTACTTTCTTTCATCGATCTACAGAACCGACTGAGCTCATGGACAGAGACAAGGTTGCCCTCCTTCTCTACTCAACGACTTCACGGAACCAACTGAGCTCTATTTGATCTACTCAACTACGTCGAACCTGTTCTGAAGAACTTTCTTCAATTCTATCGCTTCTTGATCACAGGGCAGGAAAAAGGATTGACTTATGACATAGGCTCGCTGGACTGCTTTTCTTAGGAAGGCTGATCTCGTTATGAGAGAAATAGGTCAGGCTAAGCCACAGGCCTAATCCTTAGGGTTCCTCTTGCCATCTTTCCAGTATACCCGTTTTGTTTTCTTTTCCAGTTGGGGTGCTAGTTAGTTGATCTAATATCCCCTCTGAGTCTAAAGAGTCAGTCACAGCTTCCGTTTATCCTTGAGTGGAAGTGGGCGTTCACGGGTTGGTTTCCAAGCCCTCTACTTTCTGTTTTTCGAGTCTTCCCAGTTTCCCTTCCCCTTTTCTACGGCTGGTCTGAGGGAGATCCTTCAAGCGTATACGTGGATTCCCAATTTTCTATATGCCCTAAAGCGGCGGTAAATCCACGTAGTCAGAAGGTACCTCTGAGTCAGCAGCTTATATTAAATCTCCCGTTCGAGCTCTTCTCTATGAGGGATCTCTATGTATGAATTGCTCCTTCAAGGTAGGCGCTAATGATCAATGGATTGGGCAACTAAGAAGCTCGAAGGGATAATAGCAAAACCAACCTCAGCAGCAGTGGGAAGGGAAGAAATAGCTACAGTAAAGGAAAGGGAATTTCTTTCTAATCTGATGATATCTTAGTAAAGGTAAAGTAGCCAAAATCAATTTAGCAGTCCATACCAGGCTCCAGGTAGAGATTTAGGAGTGACCTGACCGGCAGTGAATGACCGGCAGCAAAGGAAGAACAGGACTCGCCATAACTTGGTTCGGGAAACCAGCTTTGACAGTGATCGGAGGCCATCAAGTAAACAAGTAAGGTAACCCGGAAGGAGAGAAGTGCCCGTGTATTCTAACTCTCTGACTGGGAGGGGACGCCCTCAGTTCGTCCAAGACTCCCTGGCAACAATAAGGAAGAAGGTGTAGCGCTTAGGTTGGTTGGCTAAGCCACTAAGCTAAGGTATGAAAGGCAAGAGCTTCGTGTCATCTAAAGAGTTCCCATTCTTCTCCTTCTTCTTTTTCCCAATACGATCCAGTCTATCCAGTTATCTTCGTAAGCGAAACTAGGGACCCACTCTATTGAAAGACGAGTTTGAGCCCTTCCTTCTTGATACAGGACTTTTTTTAGATCGAAAGGAAACCGAGGTTCGAAGATCACGCCCTAAGAATAGAAAAGGAGCTGGTCCCTTAGTCTCACTTTAGCTCTAGCACCAAAACAATGAGATGAAAGCTAGTCGTTACCTGCCAAGTACCACTGCTATCCCTTATAAACACCTCCTGCCTTCTCACCAGCTGATTTGCTACATCCATCCGTATTTAATTTGAACCATCCACTCGCCGGAGGATTCCACCTCACCATTCTCTCTTCCCCCAGGTATAAGAGCTTGCCTATGAATGGCCATAGCGTGCTTAACTTGCAAGCCGTGCGACTAGACAAGTTAAGCCGAATCCATTGTTGAATGTTCAGCTGTTGCTGCTAATGCGAATTCAACTGACTACTGAAACTAGACCAGACTTAAACAGCCATAGGACACTCTCGAAAGATGTGGCTAGAAGTCTCAACCACGTTAGAACAATGATCACAACAAGGATTACCAGCAAAACCCCTTCTTACTCTCTCAAACAAAATTACACATGATTCTATCATGACAAAGCAGCCAAAGAAAGGAACGAATAGGACTTTAGCATTACGAATATAGGCCAAGCAAGCTGCCTATAGAGTTTGTCTTTCCTTCATTCGAAACTATAGAAAGAAGCGTAAAGGCCTTCTATGAACTGATTGCTTCTACTACTCTAGTTTTTATTAAAAATAATTAGAAATGAGCTTTTTTGAGTATATAGAATCGAGTGGTATCTACGCATCTATCTATAAAACTTAGGAATTTTTTTCAATTTACTTCTAGTCAAGTGAAGACCAAGCCAATCTACATGAATCAAAAGATCAAACTTGGACTAATACTAAGCCTCTTCCTGACACGTTTCCAAGCTTGAGCTTGAGCCCCCCTGGACACCATTTCTTTCTCTAGGTCATAAACTTTCGGAGCAATTCTGCAGTTTCATCCGTTTTTCAAAAGAAAGACATAGCATGGGCTGAGGTTGTAGTTTTTTTAACAAGAGAGAAGAGAAGAGTACCTCGGCCTTCGCCCTATTCTCGTGAGAGGAGCAGAGTTCACCTAAGGGCAGCCCATGGCGGTCGACTAGAGGTAGAGAAGACTGCTGGCCCGGGAGAAGCCTCTCTCGGTAAATAGGGAAAAATCTCTCTTCTTTCTTTTTATAGAAATGGCAGGCTTACCATTCATTCCTTCCCGGATCAAGGGCCCTTCACGCTCGCACCCTTGCGCACCAACCGCACAACCTTTTTGCGCGCGTCCTGGCGCTCTCTCATTAGACCGGAGAAAGCTTTTACTCAAGCAAAGACCCCTGTTTCCTATCATTTTTTTCCAAAGATTCTCGTAGAATGACTATGAGAAAGGGTGAAGGAGGATAGCCTCTCGATTCGGGGAAGCCCTTTTCTAAAGTGACAGAGTGAATCCATAACGAAAGTCAACTTGTGCTTTCAGTTGAATTGTGTATCCGTTAGTGTTCCGTGGGTAGAAGTTATCAATTGTTGAGCTTGTTTCGGAATGCACTACTTCCTATGCTTTTTCTAGTATCTCTGGATCAGGTAACTCAAAACTTTCTAATCAGAAGTGCGCTGAGCGGCGGATGGCAACCTTTATTAGCCTACGAAAATTGAAAAATGCGTTCTGTATCATTTATGATAAATAGATGGATTGATTGAACTAGGGTTGCCTGCCTCATCTCTAAAAAACTAATTGCATAAAAACAAAAAGTATTGTATCTGAACTGAAAGTGCAAGATTCCGGCTAAAAGCATACAAGCCTCCCCGTGAGTGTCTGCTAACCATGTATGTAATAGTATAATCGGCGATTTGACAGCAAAAGCAATAAGAAATCTCCAATATAGAATATTCTTAAGAAATCTCCAATATAGAATATTCTTTCCAGTGCCACAGGATATGATTGATTAGCTGATGTTTCAAAATGGAATGTTGGTTCATTCGAACCATATAAACCGATACCGAGAACCCCCATTAATAAAAAAATGGTATTCGTGTGTGGTTTTTTGAAACGTATCAATAAGCTAGACCCATGCTTCGAGTTCTTTCATGCCATAAATAAACTCGAACACTCAAGAGATCCGTCGGACAGGCGGATTCACACCTCTTACAACCAACACAGTCCTCTGTTCTTGGAGCAGAAGCTATTTGCTTAGCTTTACATCCGTCCCAAGGTCTCATTTCGAATACATCTGTGGGGCAGGCTCGGACACATTGAGTACATCCTATACATGTATCAGAAACATTTACTGAATGTGACATTGGCTTTATTCATTTGTGAACATCAGCAATTTTCGATACCTTGTAAATGAATCATATATTTCGACACCAGACGAATCAAAGAATCTTTCGTCTTTCTAATCAATCTACCTCTGGATCAATTCATAAGAGAAAGGGAAAAGAGACTTTTATTTCTTACGTTTTCGCAAACATGATCATACGTTGTGTATCCTATTTGAGAAATTCTTTCAATTTCAATATTATATTCCCCCGAAATTCATATTTGTCTGATTAGATTTAGACTCTTTTTTTTTTTTTTAATTCGATTGATTGATACGAGTTGATTTTATGTTACGATAAATTGACGAAACAATAGCCGTTCCAATGCGCGGAATCGAAAAAAGACTTTCTATCTTACTATCCCAGTTCCACTACCAAAACAGGAACAAACAAAGGAAGTGCCGATAGTCCGAGCTTCTGATAATCTGTGCTCAAGCCTATAGCGTTTGCGCCCCTATCTATCTCTGACTCTGACGGCTCTTCTTTCTTTGGTCTTCATTTTCGTTCCTACGTAGCTCGAAGAGCAATAGCAAGTCAACTTCCAAAGCATAAGAAGCGAAGGTATCGAATGCCTTTCTCTTTGCAGTTCATTCCGGAACATAGGATAAAGAAAGAGATAGAAAGGGAAAGAAGGCTGGATGGTAGTCGATCTGGAGAAAGCTTTTGACAGATTAAGATGGGAATTCATAGAAGACCCATTGAAAGATGCCCAAATCCCTGACAAACTTATCCAGCTCATCATGAGATGCATTACAGGCTCCACCCTCTGTAGCTTTCAAACCCTCCAGAGGAATTCGTCAAGGTTTTCCCCATACATCTTTGTCCTATGCATGGATAAACTATCTGATGCAAATAACCGAAGAAGTGAGTAGAGGTGCGTGGCAGACCATCCAAATGGGAAGATAAAGTCCCCCCTATCCCATTTCTTTTTTGCAGATGACCTAGTCCTTTTCAGTACTACTAGTGTAAATGTAAATCAGATTGATGTAATCAACAGAGTGTTAGATGACTTCTGCCTCTCATCGGGTCATAAGGTCAGCCAAGCCAAAACTCGATATTACTTCTCGCAGAATTCAGAACTGGTGAAGCTTCAAATATCTGTAACTAACTGGGCTTTCAGAGAACCGATCAGCTTGGAAAAGATTTATGAGTTCCCCGAAATAGCCTCAGATGTCACCCAAAGCTACATATAGCTACCTCGAAGATCGTGTCAGACAGAAGTGGCTGGAAATCAATGAGAGTAGGGTCTCTGTATTTCGACAAAAGGCGCTGCTTTATCGCCTCATAGGAATCTCCCCCGATCATTTCATCTGCCTGATAGGGATAAGGGGCGACGGGCGCCACCGGGTTATGTGGCCCAGCTGCGTTTTGGCTACTACTTGTCAGATCCACGATGGATGGAATGGGGGAGATAGGGGGATTGCTCTCTTGGGGAATAGGGGGCAGGGCGGAAGGCTTATCACTATGAAAAGCTCCCCTCTCTTTTGTAGTTGCATCCGAGTGATAAAGATGTAATCTAAGAGGCGAAGAAAGATTAAGTCACCAGACGGTATCAGTTCAATTTCACTTGATGAGTCCGTCCAAAGCGAGTTACAGAGTTCAAGGGGTGGGGAGAGAGAATCAGAATGGAGACACCCAAGCGCATAACAATTCAAGGGAGTCCGTCTCCCTTTGCTTTTTGTGTTCTCGCTGCTTGTTCTTTCGCGTCTGGAGTTGGTTGTTTTCCCCAATTAAGAAGAGATTTTATCTTGCTTGCTCAGAGAAATATTCAATGATAAAGCCGGCTTCCTTGCTCGGTGGGATGATATTCTTATATGGATGCGCTAAAAGAAAAAGCCTTTTCCATCTTGTACGGGCCTACCTTTCTTTATTTGTTCTACCTCTACGCTAAGGGATTCTGCTCAGGCTTTACCAACCAATAACGCGAGAGCTGCAGGAAGCTTTGTTTATTGGTGGGTTCGGTTATCACCTATAACATCCAACTTTGAATAAAAAAGTGTCAAAAAAACGAAAGAAAGGCCCTAGCAAAGTTTTATTCTTAGTCTCTTCTACTCAACTGCTTCTAATCCGGTTGTGGCATTCGATCCGGGTTTGTTGGTCTTGCAGCAGGGGTTTTCTTGGCCTTTGATGAAGATGAACGGATATACTGGCATTCTCTTCCAACTCCGTATCCTAAACTATCTCTAGATGGTAAAGTGAAAAGTTGAATTGATCTGCGCATCCCTCTATTCCAATAGAAAACGTTAGCCTTCATCCATGAGATCGGCACTACCAGTAGGGGCCCGCTTCCCTTCCCTAATAGACTTTGAAACCTCGCCTTACCTTTCGATGTCCGCCGATCCCGGATACTATGACTTGCCTTCAAACGGGCTTCAAAGGAGAGTAACCGATCTGCGGGCAGCAAGGCCAATGAAGATCCAATTTCCGGGGTCTGAGTCCTGTCTTGTAATGGAGTCCTATCTATGCCTCTCATGTCCTTCTTTCCTTTGTTTGGGACTCACTAGCACACTCCTATGCTTCTTCTGTTATCTTTACATGGTCCTGCAGTCGTTTGGTTCCGGTACCTTAGACCGGCCTCTGTAGCCTCTTTTCATCAGCTGACAAAAAATATCTGGAACCATTACGCCTTTCCTTTCATGTGCAGAAGCCAACCAGACTTAGTGATTTCATCAAAATGATGCACGTCGAGGGCGCGGCCTTCTTGGATGACAGGTGGAAGCTTACCTCCAACCTAAGTCTTTCTCATTTCCCTGCCTGAGGCTCCGCAGGAGAATAACTTTCGTTTTTTCTGAGTTCCGACATAAGCTTTAGCTTTATAGGACTCCTTCAGCTAGGATATACAAAAAAAGGTAGGCTTACCGGAAGTTTAAGCTTAGTTGGGGAAGTTCCCTAAATCCAATGCCAAAGACTTCTATAGCGCGCGCTTTAGCACCTTAAGCCAATCAACGTGATGGGTATTCCAGCGATCTTAGGAGCTTAACCCATCGTTTGGCATATCGAACTCCTCCTTCACCTGCTAGGCGAGCTAACCTCTAGAACTTGTCCTTATCTCCTCTCCCTCGTTCGCCAAAATGCTCTGTCTCTGATTGAGACTTAATACTATGTAACGATAGCTATATGCTTAACACATGCAAGTCGAACGAAGTTTTAGTTTGACCGGGGCTTACAGAATCCCGTGCAAACCCAAATTGAGAAAACCAGGGAAGTCTGGTCGCATCGAAAAAGTGAGGGTAGGCTAAGTAAATGGCTTACACGCTAGTAGTATTAAACACCATGAATTATAGGGGGGCCAAAAAAGGAAAGGCTGGATACAGGAGATTAGTTGATTAGCTGGTTGTCATCTTTCTGACTCCTACTACCAGTGGCGGTTTACTATAGCTCCAATCCCGCCTGGAATGACTTGCTTAGCTAGTTTCCTTGCTCGCTGGGTTATACTGATAACGGTAGGCCTCTGTGTCTAATCATCCCGTATGGGTGAAATGAAAAGTCTGAATGAAATAGGGCCCTCACAACACTATCGTATAAAGCTCACATCCTTCGTCAGATACCTCCGTATTCTTTCGAAGGAATAGAGGCGTCCAAGAGCACTTCGGAGGGATTAGCCGGCTACTACTCCTACAGGGTTATATGGTTGCTCCACGAACTGACTTACGCGAAAAAGGATAACTAAGCAGTGCATCTGCTGTGATTACAGAAGGGATTGGGAGAGAAGTGGACATTCTCTTCAATGGGGGGCAAAAGCAAATTCTTAGTTTGGATTAGAAGAAGAGTACACCAAATAGGCATACCGGCGACAGTCTAATCCTCCAGCTCAGCACATTCTTGAAGAAAGTTTCTTCTATTATCCCGGAAAAAACCAACTGGGTGGATTGTGCTGCTTGATTCGACAAAGCTATGGAAATTGTACACCTTCGGCCTCCTCTTTCTCTTTTAAGGGATTTGGATCCCCTCTTTCCCACTGCTTTTCTCTATCAGAGCTTACCTCACTGCTTACCTTTCTTTCTCAGCCTGCTTACCGAGCTTCTCTTCGTATTCACATATACTAATTTGAAGTAATTAAGTTCACAATTTCTTGTAATTAAGTTCTAAATTTCTACTAATTAATGCTAGCAAGTAATTACTCTTTAAGTGAAGGAGGAAATTCCTCCGCAATGGTTCGCACAGCTACTATGATTGAGAAACTTAACATTATTATAATAAGACATTTTGAGAAAAAGACAACTGGTGCATACAAGACTGAGCTTATCCGCATGGGTGAGGAAGAAGAATCTTCGAATTCAAATCTAGAGTTTCAACCTTTGGCGGAAGATAGTTCTTCGCAAAATGGTAATAAAAAGAAAAATGCTAAGAAAAAGGGAAAGAAAAAGGCTGAGCCTGCGGGTGATAAGGCAGAGCCTGCTGGTGAGGAAGCTGATGGCCCTTTCCCATTCGGTAGGCTTTTAGTTGATTTCATGCAGGAAAGGGGCGTAATTAGCTTTATGAATTCAATGGGTCACCTAGACCATAAAAAGCCAACTAAAAGTCGGAAGGGGTCGTACTTTATAAAATATCCATTGTATGTCGTATGTCAATTTGATCTTTCTGCACTGCCGATAAAGCTCCAGCTGCCAATGGTGTGTAGTCCTGCTAATTGGGCGTGGGATAAACGTTTTCATGAGGCGGGAAGAAAACAGCAAGGCTCGATATCTTTCCGATCTCATTGGGGGCTACCTGATGGAGCCTTCATTAGAGATGTACGAACGGTTCCGGTTATTGACGACCAAGCAGCCAAAGTTCTTTAAAATATTGATAGGTGACAATGCATCGGCGGGAAACTATGAACATATTTGTGATGTTATGAACTACCTGCAGTCACAGGGGTACAGAATAAGCAGTTCTTGGCTTAGTTATATTAAGAAAAATAAAGATGCCCTTGTTAAAGTTGGTTTCTTGATGCCCATGCGGTGGTTAGTGCGCCTTGAGTGAGGAGTGAAGTTCAGGGCGATGCCAGTCGACCTCTCTCGCTGAACGCCTTCGTAATCCTTTTTCTCTCCAATCCAATTCACAGTTTCGTAGGCTTCCTTGAATGAATGATTTCTGCCATATCGGTGTGAGCTTTGAAGCTTGGTTGGTGAACCAGGGACAAGATGCTAGGCCAAGAAGCCCAAGGTGAGGATATGGTATACACTTTTCTTCGAATTCAGAGTGAGATGGTGAGGTGAAAGTCTTTTCCCGACCCGCAAGCAAGGATGCTTTAGCTTTCTAGATAGAGGTGATAAGGGTGATGAAATCCTAATCTGCTATACTGGCCAGTCGAGATAGAGGTCCGCCTGCTTGAAAGCGATTGTTCGTGGCGATTGATGAAGCTTGAAAGTAACGGTGACTAATGCGCACTCACTAGAAAACATTCAAGACAGGGACTCAATTACCTCTTTAGTTTTGAAGTAAGGGGAAAAAAAAAGTATGATTGGAAACATTGAAGGCCAAGAGTCGGCTTCAGCCAAATAGAAAGAATGGCAAGCTTCATTATACCATTCGATAAATCCCATCGGCTCCACTACCCAACATGCGAAAATGGCTTCAAATAAAAAGCATCCTCAGTACAGGATGCTTTGGTGAGCTCGTTCAAAATGAGAAGACGTTTCGTCTTTTGCGCGGGCGATTTAAGCAATGACGAAGGCTTGGGACCTTGAATGGTGTCGGGGTTAACGAACTTTGACTTCTCTTCTTTTACTTTTAAAAGATATAAGATTGGATTCCAACCTTCGATCGTCAAAACCTCCCATTCAAGGCTTATCGCCAGGTGCACAAGGGGTTCGTGCGGAGATATGAGGGTCCTTTTCCAATCATCAAGAAGGTTGGGAAAGTGTCCTATCAAGTTCAATTACCTCCCCGAAGGTTCATCCAGTCTTCCATGTGAGTCTCTTGACTATTTATGATGCCAGCCTGTTGCGGGATTTGGCATGCCTATTGCATCGGCATACGTATCTCCTTCACACTTGCTTTATACAGATAGTCCTCTTCGTGGCACACTGCATTTACCTTGCCCCCTCTTGAAACGCTTGCTTGCCCTCTGGCTTTACTAGCTCAATCCCATTCCTAC
>CAOJCS010058854.1:0-37086 GCA_948332485.1 Euphorbia guentheri
CAAAGAGGTTACGCGGGAAAGACAGTACAGGTACAGCTAGCACCGAGATCCATGTGTAAAAGAAGTGAAAAGAAAGAGTAGGAATGGGATTGAGCTAGTAAAGCCAGAGGGCAAGCAAGCGTTTCAAGAGGGGGCAAGGTAGCGGGAATGCTGTCAAGGAAGCTAGGAAAATGATCCACTACTTCGAATTAAGGGTAAAAGAAAAAGAAAGACTTTCTTGCTTAACCTTTTATGCTCCAACATTACTTGGACTTATTTGCTTTTTATTGCAATTGCAATTCATCTATTTCCCGAGGTTTCGATGGACTGAACTTTCCAATCACATCTCAACTGATAACTTCAATGACTCTCTCTCAAATGAAGACAAGCTATACCAGTTCTTTCCCTGTGATTCCTATCTTGACTACTTATCCTACTATAGTATACTCTGGTTCGGCGCAGCATCTAGCTTTTTGTGCTCACTCGGTAAGTAAGCGGGTTCTCATCATGAGTAAGCCGCTTCCCTTATTGGCTAGGAGGCTAGCTTTCGCGAACTATTCTTCGGGTATCTTCTCTATTCTTACGAGGACTATGCCTAGTCTACATTCTGTCCCACCATCATTAGTTCAATGGGTGCGAAAATGCCTTATTAATGAAGGTAATCTTTCTACTTACCGAGGTGCTAGTAAATGGTATCTATCTACATAGATAAGCGAAATAGTTTGAATTTGACTATATGCTTAGGCTACAAAATCTGGTATGCTTTCATTCCGAATCTTATGTGTCATACGACATTTATTTATTACTTATTGAACCCTAGCGTAGTCAATCGTTTTCTATTTACCCATTCTATTCTATAAGTGAGTCGACCGGAAATGAAGCATACAACGTATCTCCATTGGTCATAGACCCTGGGCAGCTCATACCAGCAGGATTGGACTCCACCATTGCTAACATTGACGAAGATAGGATCACGGAGTCCGGAGAAAGCATCCCATCATATGCTAATAAGAAAAGCAGAATCACATCTGGTATAGCAATAAATAGAGAAGACTTATACTTCGACCCACTCAACCTCAACATTCGTGGAAAAGAAGAAGAAGTCACTTTTCTAAGAGATGTAGCGGTAACGGTAACAGAAACAGAAAATACACACAGAAATGTCTTAAGACACCTCATCTATGCGTGCTTATTCACATGTATATTATGCACTACCTGCTATAATACATCTATTATTACCTAAGCCAAATAGAGAAAGATAGGGGGCAAGTCAAGAAGTTCAGGGCAATAGGCTAGCAAAGTAAGAGAAAGAGAGATTGGAGTGAGAAAGTCTTCTTTTTCCTATCACAGGCAGCTGTCAAAGGAAGTAGGTTTGAATCGATCAAATGTGAACTATGAGACGCTTGCATTGGCAGCGGTATTAGATGATGTTTTTTCTGTCTAAAGCAGGTAGATTTACAAACGGTAATAAAAGAAGAAGAAGAAGCCGATAGAAGGCCGCCAGGAATGCAAGCAAGCCAGGATGATAGGAAGGAGTTTACGGGAAGGCGTAATAGAAGATAGGCGCAATAGAAAGGTTGTTGGAGACCGAGGAAAAGGAACGACAGCAAGGTTGTTGGAGACCGAGGAAAAGCAACGACAGCAAGGTTGTTGGAGACCGAGGAAAAGCAACGACAGGCGATAAGCAACGATCAGATGCGTAAGCAAGCTCTCTTTCAATATGCGCATTAGATAGGCGGTGGATATCGGGTTTCGAATCGTAGCGCATCGAACTAGGTAGGGCAATAGATGTGATCTATTCCCATTTTCTTACTACCTTATTTATCTTTTCTTCTCTTCTCTTATGATAGAAATCTCATAAGAGAAGCAGGTTTCTAACCTTCGAAGTCAGAAGGTTGAAGTCAACAGTGTCGAAGTAAGCTAGTCAGTCAAGAGTTACGAAGTAACGAATGAAAGCAAGTAACGAATGAAAGCTAGCAAGTCAACCGATGTCAGAACTATGTGACTAGGTAAGACAAGGTAGCTGCGGGGACGTTTAGGTTAGTCCTTGCTCCAACGAATGAATTGCTAACGAATGATTTGCATGTATTTAACACAAGGGTATCGGTCTTAGCATTTCTAGCTAACTCTTTGGAGCCTTCTCTACACCTATAGCCTATCCTTGATGCCATACCTTTTTTTCGCCTTTCCTTCTTATTCCCTTTAGCCTTGCCTTCTCTTTGACCCGGTACCAGCCTTTGACGCCATACCTTCTTTCCTAGGCTATCATTTCAATGAAAAAAGTTTCATCTCATATAGCTGGCAAATCTGACTTTTCAATTTCCCTTCGGAGAAGGTCATTTCAATTCCACTTTTTTCATCTCATATAGGGTCAAAATCTTGCAAGTCCATTTCCCTTCGGAGAAGGTCATGCAAAGATGAAAAGTTTCATCTCATATAGGGTCAAAATCTGACTTTTCAATTTCCCTTCGGTGAAGGTCATTTCAATTCCACTTTTTTCATCTCATATAGGGAAAAATCTTGCAAGTGCTTTTCCCGAGAATGAAAATCGGCAAAGTTGCAGATCATATAGGGTCAAAATCTGACTTTGACCGATTTCTGTGACCCTCTTCCCATGCCATGCCTTATCTGAGACTTCGCTAACCACCCTTAGGCGCCTTACCTTTGACCCGGTACCTCATAACCACCCTTTGACGCCTTACCTGGGACCCCACATTAGGCGCCTATTCGGCTAAGCTATACCTTACCCGTGTGTAATCAGCCTGCGAGTACCCGAAGCTAGCTCTGCTCAAACGCTTTCTTCTGGCTGCTGTTGAGCCCTTTTATGCCTAGTTTAGGCCTCTTTCTTTATACCTCGGTAATCCAATACAATATTGGCTTTCAAAGCCTAGTTTTAGGCCTTATTTCGCTGTTGAACCCTAGCCCTAGGACCTCGGGCTTATGAGCCCTTTTCTCGCTGCTTTCTTATTTACCCTGGGTAATTACTTAATTGAATAACCTACTAGTACTTGCTTATGATCCCGGCGTCTCTCTCTAATTACGGAAATACCTTTAGCTTTCTTCGAAACCTTTACTTCGAAACCTATCTTTTCTGGTAAACGATTCTGAAGAATCTTTTCTGGTTTACCGATTCGAAAAACTCTCTTTTCTGAGGCTTGCTTTTCCTTTCTCAACCGAATCTTATTGAAACAGCAGGTAGGGGACCAGATCTCGTAGCTACCCCTATAAGATAAGAGTTTGTTCAACCTCTCCCTCGGGAGGAACTAATTAGTTGGCCGAGAGACAGGCAAATCAAAGGAGATGGAATAAACTCAATCTCAATTTCAATAGAAGAAAGGTGGGTTCTGGTAGTCGGATTCAACCCATGTTCTAAGCTGCTGTCCTAAAAGGGAATTTTAATGCGGTTGATGAAGAGGTGTAGGTCGGGGGCCTTGCAGCTCCTGAATGCTATAAAGGGGAATCCAATCCGCCGAGGAGAAGCCTGGAGGCTAATGTACGTTCGTTTTGGTGTAGCTATCAATGGTTGGGATGCGGTGGCCGGGCGCCACTCATTACTTTGTTTCAGAACAAAGGGTCAAGAAGCTAGGCTTAAGGCTCGAACGGGACACGAGCCAGATGAAGGCCGTTAACTCATAGTAGTAGCCACTGCTTGTTTGATCTGATTTGCTTCTCTTGTTCCACAGTCATACAAGAAGGAAAGGACAGGAAGGGCCCTGCTTCGATAATTCAGATACCTCACCCTACGCCCTTAATGGGACTTCTATCTCTCTAAGCGAGCTTCCCCAGCCTAAAGGAAAGAGCAGCTCCCTATCAACATCTTAGTCCACAACTCATTAAGAGACTAGGGATCTTATCTTAAGTACATTATTATATGATTTCCGTCCTCTTTCTTACTGGAGTCATCACATAGGATTACTTGTCTTTTAGCTGCCTAGCAAATAAATGTTTAGCCGCCTTACTCCCTCTGACCAGCTGGTCCTATATTAGCCCGAGAACAGCTTCCCAGGTACCTTTTCCATCCCTAGATAGCTAATAGAATGGTATTTCCTTCTTTCTTAGGTTTCTAAAAGCTAGGATAAGACTGGGTTATATCCCCCTCTGTGGTCCGGTCCGGTTAGAAAGCATCCAATCCCTTTTTAGGAAGACTGGGTACAGTGTGAATCCTCCGCGAGGATTAGTTATTTGGTCTTTGAACTTGCTTCTTTTCTTTATATAGTTAAAATGCGCATCCAAACCTCTTGATCGCGTAATGTACTATACTTGTTAAAAAGCTAGTGAGGGAAGCGAGCGGAAGACTTGTAGACTTGTAGCGAGGGCAAGGCCTACTCCTCCGAGAAGATCTTCTTCTCCCAGCTGCCGAGAATGGAGGAGTTTGGAGCATGATAGTCTTACCTCCTCACTTATCTCCGAATCTCTATCTCGGATTGACTCTGATTGAGTGTTTATGCCAGCAATCCTGTGAATTGTACCCCCTTTTAGCTGAAAAGAGCCTTCTTCCTTTGCCCGGGTATTCATTCAAATGCATTTTTCTTTCTACCATGGGAGGAGAACTTTCATCTATAAGATATAGTCTTAGAAGACCGAGTGCCAGAAGGCAGATGAGCTAACCGTAGCCCTCGTCTCGTAAGGCCAACTCGTAGGGGTCTCGAAGGAAGATAGTTGATTCCGTCAAAGAAATGGATCCTCCCTCTTAAATAAGTAATTTAGAGCCCCCTTTCCAGCTTATCTCTAGCCCGCCTTTCTGCTTATGATCAAAAACCTATCTTTTTTCGGGTAAAGAAAGAGGCTTATAGGCTGAAAAACCTAGTTTTCGTATATAATACTCATTTGTGCCCTCCTACCTCTTATCTTAGGTACCATTCTAAGCCCGGCTTTGGCCACCTCACCTAGAAATTCAATAACGTGTGAAAACCCATCTTCCTTCTTTATTCCTCGCTTTGCGTCCCCTTCCTTGCCCTTCGGGCTTGCTTTCTTGCAGGCTTTCTTCCTACCTCTTAGGTACCGGCTTTCTGTTTATTTACCCGTGCTTTCTGCTTTCTTAGAATGAGCGTAAAAGCAGCTATTTGTCCTTCGCTTCTCTTTCTCCTTCGCTCAAAAGAAGCTATTTGATCTTCAAAGATCAATTCTTCACAGTCAATTTGAAATGCGTAAACAGAGAAAGACGGGTCCTTCGCTTCGCTTCGCTTCTTTTTCTCCCCGGAAAAGAAGCAACCTATAGAACGACCGTAAAAGCTGTTATTAGCCTCGTTGGAACGAGCTTAGAACAGAAACGAAGTTTCTTAGAACGCATCTGAAACCTGCAAAAAAGGTAGCTTCCTTCAAGACATGACCAAGCCTATTTGTACCGAGACCCAAGGCTCCTATTTGCGCCCATCAATTAGCCAGGGCTTAGAACAGTAGGATAGCGTAGTAACCGGCCTAAGGAGGTAGGGTACCTGGGGGTACTAGCCAAATAACCGTGTCTAAAAACGCCAAACAATGAGGGTTAAAGGGGAAGGTAAAGACATGCTATACCCTTTTTCTCGAGTCATGTTCCTAGGGCATTGATTGGGATAGGAACATGAATTCTCCCCCGGGAGTAACTTCTTTTCTTTCTCTGTGGCACCCCTTTTCTTCCTAAGCCCCAGATTCCCGTCTGAAGAAAGCTAAGCGTAATCCGACTTTGACTCACAGTCAGTGGGCATCCACTCATATTTCTTTTAGAAAAAAAAGACATTAAAGCTGACCCCAATAGATAAAGGCATCCATCTCTTGACCTCTACTTTAACTTTACACTGCGCTTTGCTTTGTTGGATGTGAGATTGCTTCCTTCTCAATTGCACGCGCATCTTATTAAAGAGTAAGCGGCTAAACAGGGGGGCTTCCTCACGAGTACGTTTTGGATAGCTTTTAGTTGACAGGGTTTGATCCCTTACCAAGTTGTTACTAACTGCGGTACCTTCCCTTCTCCTAGACTTGACTGATCTCATCCCCTCTCTAAGGCACTTGGCTCTTACCCGGCTGGATAGACAGGACATAAACTGCTTGCTTCAATGCAGTTGGCAGACGATAACCGTAAAAGTAAAAGAGGGTCTTGCGCTTCTTAAATAAATAAAGTAACGAAAGAGGTAATTGGACATAGCAGCATCGAGATCTCAGCCCTAGCCGGATGATGACGCCTTTCCTGTTTATGGGATAGAACTTTAAATGCAGATTTCTACTATTACGGGTGCCTTGTGCCTAATGCATAGACAATGTCTCTTGTTGTATAGCTATTTTCTCTGGGTTCTTCCCGAGGGGGCTAACCGTATTAATAGCTTATTTAAGGTAGTTGCTACTTGGTTGTTGAAAAAAAGGTTTTCTAGCTGTTGATGGGTGAACGCTAATGGGTTGTTATCGGTTTCGAATGAGACTTAGGCATCCTTAGGGATCCTTACATTAGGAACTACCTTCCAGGTTGGCTTCCAGATTCCTATCTTTAGCTTTTGGTCAAGTTGCTTGGAGCTCGCTTCTCTCTCTCTTGCCGTCCCGCTGCTACCACTAATTCCCTTAAATTCAAGCGGAAATTAAGCCTGAACTTCAGAAGGTCGGTCGGACAATATAATATCTGAAGTGATGTTCCCAGGCTAGAAACTGAGATTATTCAGAGTGGGCTTGTTCTTGTCTTAAAGCTGTCTTTCCTTTTCGATGAATGATTGTCTTCTTCTTTCTTACTGTTGACATGGCTTAATTCCTCCAATACCTTCCTCTAACAGCTTCTTCTCAAGCAAGCACTTGCTCTTTTCTCTTATATAGTATAGTTATAGGCTAGCCAAATCCTCTTCTCTGCATATTATGCATGTCCCCTTTCTTATCAGAAGTATGTAATTGTAATTTCCGGATAGCGTCTAGCCTATTTGTCCACTTATCTAAATCTGAAAAGAGCAGCTATTCCGACATTATGCTAAACGCATCAGCCGTTTTCCCTTCTATTCCTTGCCTGCCCCATGTGGATGATAAACCTTGCCTTAGGGCAAGAAGTGCCTGATTAATGGAAAAAGAATAGAATGGGCAATTGCAATCAGTTCCTTAACAACCGTCGCAAACAGCTTTTTCGTTCTAACCTTCTTCTTAATCCCGAACATTCTGGTCCATCCCATCTGCAGCCTATGCGAATAAGATCAGAGCGGATCTTGCAAACAATCATCGTCATTTAGTTGATAGTATGTTCTGCTGATGCTAATGTCGGATAAATTTCAGTTAATTTCCTTGTCCTATTCCTTCTACTAGGGGATCTGAACTATTGATCGGATTCACTGTAACAAGGCATTCTTGCGCAAAGAGCTGATTCGAGAACATCTGTGCCAGGACAAGTGGCAGATGAGGATTCAATAGCTGCCTAAGAGCTTATTCACTAGCAATAAAGTCTCTTATAACGCATCTGAGACCTGAAAAAGGTAGCCATTTGGCCTTGAAGCCTATTTCGTTACGTTAGAGAACGACCAGCAGCTATTTGTCCCGATCGAAGGCTAGACCAGGAAGTTCTCGTGTGCCTTGATCTTCGGAAAGCCTTTCGATTCCATACCCTGGATTCCCCTTCCGCGGGCTCTGCTATTAATTTACTAGAATCCCAATAATCCCATCTGTCCCTGAGAGACTGTAACCGAACGAAGTCACTTCCTCTTCCTATATCTATAGTAAGTTAAGTAAGGCAAGTAGCTGGGCCTGTTGAGAGCAGAGCTCATGATTGGACATAAACCTGACGATGGGGCTATCCGAACCTAACATTCGCCTCACATCTGCTGATGATCCTATTGTGCCTTGTTTTTGGCTAGAGGCTTCCCGAAAGCATTACAATAAAGGTAAGGAGGTAGCTCGAGTCAGTTGGAACGCTACGCCCGGCCGACAAAAAAAGTCGTTAGGCCGACATTGAAGACATAGCCCTAGAAGGCAAGGCCCAGGAGATTCGGTAAAGTCTTCCGTACATATATATCTAGCAGCCTATCTTCGGAAAAATCTCTCTTTCTATTCTAGTCCGTGTATTTTACTTTACTTCACCTTTATCTCTCTTAAAAGCCTCCTCCCGAGAGTGCCTTTGCAGTCACAGGGTTACGGTTCTTATCCTGTCTTCCTTCTTTGAATAGCCCAGCTTAAATATGCTGGTATACTAGCTGGCATCACCGCCTTGGCATTTCACCTGGGACTGGGATTTCTGCATCCGATACTCGAGCTCCTTCTCTTTCAGCCGATACTATAGAACCCGTAGTTGATGATTCCCTTGATTCTGGGGATGCCGTTTCAGATAGAGAGAGAGTTCTTGGAGATGTCCTTTCTTCTAGGGATTCCTTGTCTGGGTCTCTGGGGAGTTTCTTGCTGTTCTTGTTTATGATGGCGATTCTTACTATGTTATTCTTCATGTTGATGGAGTTGCTGTTCTTGGGGAAGGAGTGTAACGAGGGGGGAGCCCTAGGCCCACCCGCCTTCTTTGACACACAAAGCCTGTCCCAGCTAAGCCAATTAAGTTTCCTCTAATCATTCTTCCCACCAGAAGCTTGATATAATGGCCTAGATCTCATCACACAAAGAGTAAGGAAGTTTTAAAACACTAATAGTGTAGGTTGGGATAGCCTGGGCAACGGATTTGATAAGAACAACCTTTCCCGCTCTTCTCTTGACAGACATTTTCGAAACCTTGAAGTTGAAACTCTTTCAGTGAGAAGCCCTTCCAGCCGCTCTATCTCTTGGACTTTCCTTCTATGTCAATTCAGCTGAACGAATAGGTGTTTGCGATCCAGTGAGTAAAGACAGCCAGTCTCAGCCGACTTCTGTTCCAGCCTGTTGGCTAATCGAATGGAAATCTCATCTCATTCCCGATTTGACTGCCTAGACTGAGCAAGCAATTTCTTCTCTGTTTATGTCTTTTTACCCCCGAATGCTTTAGCTTTGGTAACGAATTTCGGGCCAAGTAAAGGAAGGAGGCCATTGCCTTTTTCCAGTCCAACGTATAAAGCCTTGAGAAGGCCTTGGCAAGGCCAAGCCTTACGAACCAAGCCTTGAGACACACGTACGAAGACCTTGACAAAGACCAAGGTCCATGGTATCCGTACTCAAGACCTTGACAAAGGTCCTAAGACACTTCGTGTCGGCCTTAAGATGGTCGGTAAGCACAGGCTAAAGCATATATGGTACCATTCCCTCAGGGTGAACCGATCCTTTCTATCATAGCGCCCACTTCGAAAAGACGGTAACAGATAGTGACACATCTTTATTCTAGTCCATCTTATCGGCCCGCTTGGATCGATAGTGTACCATTTCCGCCCGGGTATATAATGCCTTCATTCTGTATGTTCAACGCTTTGGGCAACTCAGAGCAAGACTTGGCACACTTTCTTTTCCTATTCCTATAGCCTTTAGCCAATAGAATAGCCAAGCGTATTGTTCCCTATTCCTATAGCCAATAGCCAAGCGTGAAGCAGACTAAATCATCTCATCTCTTCGCACTGTCTCGTCTGCGAGCTCCTTCTTCTTTCGCTCCAGTTCCCGACTTGCTTCCGCTAGTAAAGGTGGCTTCCACCCCCCCGTCCTTTCCCTCTCCCGTTGAGCAAGACCTAAATGAGAGGGAGAGAAAGAGAGAAAAGAGTGCACTTGCTTTACCGTGTACGATAAAGAGGTTAGTCTTAGTACTTGCATTCTACACTTGCTAAGCGAAGACTTGCTGGCTAACTTCATCCGGCTTGCAGGGATGAGCTTGTTGATGAGTTTGCAGGCTTGCTAAGAACAGCAGCGGATTCTGGGCATTCAAAAGCAAAGAAAATCGGACCTTTCGCGCTTTCAGATAGATTCCCTACCCGTCTAAAGAGTACTAGTCATTCCCTTTTCTAAATAGTACTTCTGTAATCGAATCCATTCTCTTACTTTTAGAACATTGATGTTCCTGGTCTAGCTCAGTCAATGGTTACACTTGACACCTTCTGCCGGAGCCTCTTCACTGCCTTTTCCTTCCGGACCAATACCAAGGTATATCCTACAAAGTTCCTTTCTTTAGCGAGAGGGGGTGAGAACAGAGATGTAGCCGATCTACAGGATTCCTCTTTCTACGGTACCGGAGGATCTCTTGCTGCTAATAAGTGACGTCAACTCTTTTGTCGAGCTTCTAAAAGCGGTTTTCTTGGCTGCTTCCGCTACTTATTTTGTTGAGGTGGGAAACTACTCATACCATACCAGGAGTTTTTTTCTCTCTCTTTCAGTTGAGTTACCTTCTGCCCTCTCCTTCTTAGCTTAGTCGAGCTGTTTTAAACCCATTCCTGCAGTTACAGCAGAAGATTTCCTTGCTAATTCATCTGGGTACTCTTCAACGAATCCACTAATCTAAGGTTTATGCCATCGGCCTAAGGGAAGTGGGGGGTACTTGGCTGGATTGAATCCTTTTTCTTGCTCTACCGATAGGGGCTAGGCACTCGACCACTACCTCAGCGCGTTAGTGATCGGAAGCGACTATATCCTGACAAGAGATGTGAATTCCATCAGGATATAGGTCACACTACAGACCAATGCTGGCACTTAAACAAGTTGATTGAGAAGTTAGTCCGAGAAGGAAAACTTAAGCAGTTCGTCAAGGACCCTGATCGGCAAGATAAAAGCATGAGAGTAAGAGAAGAGCCAGACAAAGCAACAGGAAAGAAAGCAATCGAAAAGACAAGGCTCTCTAAGAGAAGAGCTAACTGGAGTACGCCAGGAAAGACAAACGAGGAGTATGAGAAGAGAGTTAAGAAAGGGAGGTAGTAAGGTCAGGACAAGAGAGTTCCAAAGGTAAGGAAGGCGTCAAGGCTGGGAAAGAGGTAAAAGAGAAGGCACCAAAGGATAGGCTGGGCAAGAGGGTTGTTACCGAGGTCCCAGAAAAGCTAAGAAATGCAGTTATGGAAGATATAGTGCTTGTTGTATGGAAGATATAGTGCTTGTTGATGGCCACGATTCCAATATGGCCCTCTGCCCTTTTTCCCCGCGAATAGCTCGGTTTATGTGCGTCTTAATCATGGCCACTAATCGACCGGTCACGCTGGTCAGCGGCATTCATTCAGTTGTCCTGCTCAGATGGATGAGACACTTCCACTTTACCTAAAGCGTGATGTGAAGACAATTCTTTCAATAGGCTGAGGCTTCAGTCGACCATTAGCCAGGAGTGAAGCAGTCTAGTTCTTATCCTTGTCATTCCTATCCTAATGCCTTCGGGGTACTAGGTTAAATTGCTTACCTCACTCCTATCTATTAATGTCTCGGACGGAGATAACCTTGATAGTCAACCTTCATTCTTGGATAGATGCTTTCTTGCTGCTCCCTTTGGTCTCGCGGTCTCGCAACTTAGGTTTTCTTCCGGTAAAGAAAGTTTTCCCCGATGGTAAACCCGCCTAAGGACATGGGCTCTATTAAGTTAAGGTTTTGATGGGTGAAGTTAAAGAGAAGTTCTCACTCCTCATACCTCGGCCCTTGGATATCGACTCTACCCCTTCACCAGGGTCTTCAGTTCGAACCAACCTGGAAAGCCTTGCCTACGCATAAACTTAGTCAGATGGTTCTCATCCAACGGCTCAAGGTGGATCCGAAGGAAGCACTAAAAGTGAGATCATGCTGCACTTCTTTTCCTTTTGAGGGGTGGCAATCACTCATGCAGTTCGTGCATGCTGTTGGTAAACAGTGGTCCCAGGGTGCCATTTTGGCCCCTCGGACTCGTTATGCTGGGGATAAGTGGAACAAGCCTTTCTCCGAACTGGATTTGAACTGGTTCGAAGATTGCATTGGCCCTTATTTACCCTCGCCTGATGATTTGGGTGTTATGCCCATCACTGGTCGACTGGCTTCCTCCCTTGAGGGATCAGGCAAGAGACGAATCTTTGCCATTGGTAACTACATCAACCAAAGGGTGTTAAGGCCGGCCCATGTTTGGATGGCCTCTGTGTTGAAGAGGATCCCGAATGATGGGACCTTCGCTCAGTTGGCACCTTTGGTTAGGTTGAAAAGTTCTATGGACACTTTCTCATACGACTTGTCTGCTGCCACTGATAGGTGGCCACTCCTTGTCTTATTTAAAATGTTCCAGTACCTGTTCGACCGCTCGTTCGCTTCGAGTTAATTCTGCCCTGCCCTTGCAACGAATGTTTTCCTTCTTCCATTTGTAAAAAGAAAATGGTCACAGGTTTCTTTCGTTGCTGGTCAGCCTTTGGGATATTACGCCTCTTGGCCTCTCTTCGCATTCTCCCACCACTTGATGGTGTGGTTTGCGGCGGAGTAGGTTTATCCTGGCCGTAAGTTCGATCGCTATGCTGTACTCGGTGATGATGTTCTCATTGCCGATACCGAGCTGAGAGAAATATCTCCTCACTTGCAAGCATGGGAGAGAAGGATCCAGGTCTTCCCTTTCTAAAGACGAAGTCTTTTGACCTCTGAACTTATTCACTTATTTGATGGTGATTATCACACTATTCCACTACGCTATGAGTGATGCTGTTAGTATGCTTTTTTTTTCAATCAAACGTTTGGCAGGTGGCGAAGGCAAATCCGCTTTCAAAGAAAAAGACCTCTACTCACATTTTCTATCAAGATCGCTTCCCGTAGAATCTGTACCTGAGGATGCAGAATCAGCTGCGATTGCTATTGCTCAAGTTGAATCAGAATCCGCTTCTAAATAGGAATCCGAGTCAGGTGAAAGTGCTGGTGTCGGAGAAAGGTCAAAGTCTCCGATTTCAGACCCCTTTTTGGGAAGTTCAGCATGTGAAGTAGGAACGGGAGAAGAGGAGGGTGGTATACATACCTTTGACTCCTTCTTTCCTCTCCCTCCTGGAAGACTTTCTTTCTACTGCTGTTCTTGCTCTCTCACTCTCAGCAGGATTTGGACCGCGAGACTACAAGAATTGAACTTCGAATCTAGCACCAGGAGTTGGAGAATCTCGTATAGAATGATAAGACCTTGCTTGATCGAAGTCCTATAGTCGATACGTTAGAAGAGAAGTCTCTCCGGGAAGAAAGGTTACCAACGGGAGATAGCAACTACAACTTTATAATACACAATAAATGGTGCTCCGGCACCAGCCCTTTCACTTGAACTTAATCCAAAGGTCTCGTAATTATCATCCCTCGGGCGGAAAGCAGTAGATCTCCGTCGTCTTTAGATTTTTACTTCTTTTGAAGGTAAGAACAACAGAAACCTAACAGCAGCAAAGCATAATAAGATAGGTCTTGAAGTTGAAGCTGTTGGGGAGATAGAGGCAAGGAGAGCAGTAACAGCGGATAGTGGAACAGAACTAGCAGCAGATAGGCATTCAGTTAGCTTGAAAACAGACTCGTAGTTAGAAAGAAGATGCTTTCTCAACAACTATCTTTACAATGTCCTCTCTCTCTTCAACGCCGAGCTACAAGGCTTCTCTGAAAGCAGAAAAAGAGGAATGATAGTGGTCTCCGCTATTCGATGCCTAACCTCCATTCCTTATGGAATTACAATATTTTTTCCAAAGAAAAGAAAAAGAAGAAAGTGCCACATCTGTGTCAAAGGGCTACTTTTCTTCCTCGACGTCCCACAGCCGATTCTCAAGCAGGAGATTCGTGAACAGTAAGAGCGCATTGTCCCATTCGATGCACCTTCTTTACTATTGATCAGACTAATGTGCCATTTTATTTTACCGGGATTTTTTGATCAACTACAAAGTTGACTTTTCTATTTTTCTCGTTTGCACAGGAAATGAAATGCTTTTCCGCGGTAATTTCGTATATGAAGTGTCTAATCTAGTCCGTGTCCGTAAACCTCGGGTCGAGCAGTAAAGCTAGTCAGTCGTACTACTTTCCTCTCCGGCTTACTTCGTTCTGCCGAAAAGTTTACCCTTGGTCGATGCCGATCAGTCGTTCAATCCGAACCCTACTTTTTCTATTACAGAGGATAGAAGATTTTAGCTTTTTACCGATTAGAGGTTTTAAATGCCAGGTCAAAAAGACAGGTTTTTATCAAGATTTGGACTAAAGACCATGCTTAAGACATGAAATTCTATGCGCCTGTAAAGAAAATTCACATTTCTCAGATCGAAGCGCTAAAGCTACTATAGCTGTGGCAGAACTCCCGATGGAAAAGGAAGATAGTAGCCGGGGGTAGGAGACCAGAGGGCCGTGCCAGAGTCCCCGAGGTTTTTGTTTGCTTTACCGGCAAAAAACTTTAGTTAAGAAAACGGGAGGTTTGAAGAGGGAAGAAACTAGCTTAGCTTTTTATTTACCAGCAAGGTACGAAGGAGCGACCGAACGAAGGAGCTTTACCAGACCAAAGGGACAAGGGGGGGCACTTTGTTACCCGGTACGGACTTAGTCGACGCTCAGGAGAGGAGTAGGAAAGTCAGACTACTAAACTAAAGTAGTTTACCGGGGGACGAAGTAAGCCGACCAAGGGTTCGAAGATGGGGCGGAGGAACAAGGTTTCTTTACCGGTTGGTAAGGGACCGTACGCTTGGCACTCACACAATCTGATCTGGGTTCATAATCATGCTCAGCGAAATAAAAACGACCAGTCTTACGCTTCACACTAAGACAAGATTTCTGACTTACAGTGTTAAGCAGCACGAGAAATGAGCCCAAAAAGCTAGCTCTCAAAAGTTTAGAAAAAAGACTTGACTTTCGAGTAAGCAGGGTGAAAGGAAAGCTTGGTCCTGCTCTCGTAACTAGTCTTTTCACCCCGGGCCAATTCAAGTCTTTTAATATCACATCCAGACACAACGAGTCATCAAAACCGAGACGTAGACATTATGACGAGATCCCCTATTTCATATTCATGTGTCTCTAAAAGAAAGAGATATATTGAAAAAATCCCTCCTTATCCTTATAGACTCTCTATGTGATATGATTGAAGCAAGTCAAATGAAAATATCATAAAGAATATGATCAGTGAAGTAAAATACCATTTTAATTCTATGTAATTAGATCTGGTAATGATTGGATTCGGTTCCACCTACGACCTTCAAGCAACGTAGTTTTGGTGGGACGATTTCCCTCGGTGGATGATTCACAAAAAGCAACACATTTAAAAGAAAATAGGAAGGAAGATTTTCTAGATAGAATCAAGATGCGGGTTAACTAGTTCCCTTTCGTCATAGAAGGCTGTAAAAAGAGTGGATGAGAGTCATCGTATAAATAACAAAGAATTGGATTTTATCAATCTTCTATTGGCTTTCAAATCAAAGCAAAGTAGGGCCCGCAAGCAAGAAAGAAGGCAGGCAAGGGTAGGCAACCTTTCTTCTTCTCTTCCCGAAGGGACCTTTACTTTAAACCAGATACGTTCATTCATTCAATAGAGATCCTAAAAGTTCGGAATTCCCCTTTCGAGGGAGAATCCTTCTACTTTGAATGAAAGAATATCATTCTTCGAGTAAAAGCACATCAGCCTGTCTGTCAGCGCCTAATGCCTTGCCCTTCATCCTATCCTAGTCTTCGATTCCTTCCTTCTGTTCGGTAGGATTCCAATCCGTTTAGTAAGCCGAGTTGGAAGATTTTTTTATAAAAATGAGTCCATCACGTCTGCCCGCTGCTATCATTCCTAAGAAGCTTTCCATTAGCTCTACAAAGCGAGGGTTGGAAAACCATTCGCCCTATCGCTCTTAGTCAGCGGCAATGGCTTTTGCAATTCCTTCTTTCTCCCCTCGACCTATTGAAGTTGCCTACCCGAGGCTCACTCGAAGCCCTAAGCCCTAGTCCTCAATTTCTTGCATTTGGCAGGAGGCGGTTTTGGATATGAAATGTTAACTACCCCTTGGATCAGCGGGGAGCGGGGATGGGACTCCTCTGAGTCCCCGGTTACGACAGAGAATCCGCTTAGCCCTCTTTGAGGTGGGTTAGCTCCACACAAGTGGTGTCTAAATGAATAAGCACTTTGATGGAGTGGACGAGAGTCAAGATAGAGCCCCATTCTACATGTTACGAGAGGACTGGAAAGGACCTCTGGTGGTTATTCCGCCCACGCGTGCGGTAACTAAAAAAGCAAATGTCAACTCCCCTCTTTTCTTAAATTGCATAAGAGAAGAAAGCTACACAGAAGGAGTAGGAATTCCCGAGTGATTGGATCGTTTGATTAGCTAGAACGGTTGAAACTGAGCTGCCTCGGCCCAAAAGAAAAGACTGCGAGAACACGAGTTTTGCAATTGCGAAAGAAGCTCCCACAGCGAGACTTTTAGACCCTGCTGCACGAATTTCTTTCCCCGGTTTGGCGGAGCTAAGCCAATAGCGGGTACTTCGAAAGCAGAACTAGACCCCTTTATAAAGGGGACCGGGGCGGGCATAGAACAGAATCGGAAGAGATGTATCTGCCTCAGCAAGTCAAATCTTCATAGATGTATACCCGTATCTACCTAAGTAGTCAACATTTCTGCAGAAGCTGAGACGAAGCATGTGACACTTTCTTTCTTAAGGTTGGCTATTCCGCAAAACCATATCGAGAGGAATGCCCGGATTGTCGTATTCCACATACACAGGTTGAATCATATGAGGAAGTTTAGCTGCATATACGAATTCGAATCCGCTGCTATCGAATAAGCATAGAGGAAGGGTACCACATATCCCTCTTAGTACAACCTAAGGAGAGAGAAGAGTCTTAGTATTCGAAAGGGGTTAAGCGCCAGTCGTTAGGAGTGGAAGCCGGTGGTTTAAGACCAGGGGAAAGAGCTTCGTTAGGAATGATTGGAGCTAGGGGGTAACTGATTCGCAGAAGCAGCTGCTGGTTTAGCAGGAACAGCTACAAGCACTTTTGCAGCAGCAGCAGATAGAGCTTCAGCAGGAACAGGAGCTGCTACAGTTGCTGATGCGCTAGGATCCAACTCGAATGTGTTAAGCATATGCTTTTTGCCACTTAAGAGTAGGGGGGTTGGAAAGATTGAATCTTGAATCTCTATCTCTTCCCGTTACTCAATTACATCTACATCGACCCAGAGAGTAGGGAGTTTGGGCACGGCCCCAGCGAATAGAAGAGAGGTTTCTCGCCCAAAACAAAAGGTTCCAGTGGAACAAGGCTTAACAGCGCCCGAAAGAGGTGGTTGAGTCGATCAAGCCCTAGCCCTAGAGTAGGAGTAGGAGCGGGTTCGGGGTAAAGAAGGAAAGAAAGGGTTCTCACCCAGCGGGAAGAGGACTTTCTCCACCAGCAGCGGGAATACTTGAGAATAAGGGGTTTGGGCCCAACTCGAAAAGCTATTATATGACCACAAACATGCTCGCTACGGCCTTTATCGGCAGCAGTTGGGTGAAAGTACATGGGGAGGTATGAAACAGGAATTTCTCATATATCTCATGTGCCCTCGAGAAGGGGAAGGCTTAACAGCACCTCGCTCTAAAGACTCTTTGGGCGGGTGCCTGGAAGAATCTCACTCAACCTTAGGGGAATCAGGCTTTGCGCTCTTGCCCTGTCATATTATTCGGCCCAGGTACTTCTTGCTTATATGCGATTTCTTCGCTCAGTTCCAATTACGGTCGCCTAGATACCGTTTGTGAGCATAAGGTCTAGCATTCTAAGCTGTTGAAGATTGGATTTGGGTTCCTCGAAGCCCCTGGGAAGAAGAGCCTATTCAGTTAGTCTAAGAGTCGTGTTGAGCCATTCGAGGATATTAGTAAAGGCGCGCCTAAAGGGTTGAAGGGGGATAGTGCATCAAGCTGCTAAGAAGACTGAAAAAGTTCAAAGTAGAGGTCATTTTCTCTTGGGCATTCCCTCTGTTAAACCATCCGTAGCTTTGACTTGGGAAAGAGAGCACTCAACAAGAGGGAGTTCAATCTCCTGGTAAGATATCAATGAAAAAGCGTATTAAACCAGCAAATGACTAGGGAAATGCTTTTACAAGCGAGCATGTGTTCTTCCCTTAACAGGAAGGGGCAGGAGTCGAACCGATTAAGCCTCTTTCTTATGGCTTCAAGAGCGTGACTCTTCTTTCTCCCAATTTTCAGTCTAGTTTGCCACAAGGCATGCAAGCGAGGAAGGCTAGCCTATGTGGAGTCAAGCTGCACGCAATCCACAAACAAAAGACAAAAGCCACTCACACTCACGGGACAACGACTCTATTCCACAACTCCTGCAAGAGACGATTCTATAACAGACGATTCGTTGATAACATCTGAAGACGATCCTACTAAGAGGGGCCTTTCGCCGGTTCAAGTAATGGGTGGCCTTTGCTGGTCCACTTTTTTTAGGCCTTACGATTCACTCAATGGCAGAGGGATCTTGCTCGTCAACGTCCGTTGACGATCCGGTCATCTATCTCGGAATCATCAACATCTGCTTTTCTTCGGGACAAGAATGGTTATATCCTGGCAGTGAGCTTCTCGTACCTGTCGTCCATGGGTTGCCACCAGCCATTACGAAGAGAGCCTTGGGGCATCCGCTTAAACCCTAGGCTTGGAGTGGTCCCCCCCAGCTCCTCTCTTCTTTGGCCTGAGCAGGTCCTACTTAAAGGCCTTGTGCGAGCACAGCAGCTTGACTGAGGCTGGCTTGGTAAAAAGGGGAATAGGATAGGACTTGGTCATCGAAAGAATAAGTGGCTGATTCTTGGGTGAGTGTTAACGAAAGGCCTTCCAGACTTATCTTTCAGCTTAGGACTGAATGACTTGGACAACCTTTACCCTTCTTAACCTATTTAACAGCAATCTCGGAGGTCCGGGAAAAGGATTCTATGAGACTAAGAACTCCCATTCTTTCCCTTCTTAATGAAAACTATTCTACTATGGCACCTATGTGTTTTCGAGGGGGAATTCAAAATTACAAAGGGGTTTCGGTAGGATTGACTTCTAGCCGACCAGTCCCTGGATTTCTGCCTTTTTCATTCCTGAGTCCTTGTAAGCTAGTTAAGAAATATAAGAATTCCTCCCCCTATCTTTAGATTTCGCTTTATTCGCGAGTAATTTCTTATCCTTTTGGTCCCGACATCGATGTCGGGACAGGTGGGGAACTCCCCATGGCAGGAGGAAAAACGGTTACGGACACTGAACCTCCAGAGTCTTCCATGGCTTATCCAGAAGCAATGGCCTGGCCTGAAACTGGCTTGCTAACAGGATCTGTAACATGATAGCTTTCAAAAGATTACAAACTGGAAAGAGCTTAACTGTCGCACTTCCCTGGCTTGCTTTGCTAGCTTCTACTTTAATGCAGAACTCCCGGAATTACACTCGATGGATTGGGGGGCTTGAAAGCTTGACCTTTCCTCTTCACACGAAAGCTTTCCAATTTCCTTGGGGGCGAAGTGACTCGAACAAAGCGAAGAGGTTCTTTAGCGTAGGCTAGTCAGTTTACTTGGAGTAGCTTTCCCGCAGCCCTGTAAGTTGAAGTCATAAGGTAAGCAAGCCTCTCTAGTGAGAGTTCTTACATTGATAGAAAACTGACTCCTATGATAGTGCTAGGTCCTTTTATTCCTACATGTGAATCCCATTAGCTTAGCATTAGCTAGATTTTCTATAACCTCCAGGTTCCAGTGTGGTTAAGCTTATAGCTCTTGTCGCTAGCTCTTATGAAGCTGTGAATGGTCTCGTTATCTTATTAGAAGTTTGAAGAGATAGGCAGCTTTCCTTGGGGGAAGAAGAGGTTGTTCTGTTCCAGCTACAGGTGTCTTGGATTCGGCTGGTGGTCTCGTAACTAAATAAGTAGCAGATCCCGTCTCCTTAAATTAAGGAATTTCTATAGATTCATCCCCTAGTTTTAAGTCAGTAGACTCTCCTTTCTTGCTTTCCTTCACCGTCATTGACATTGAACTGATATTATGGCTAAGAAAATCAGTCAAAAAGGAAGCGAAAGATTGAAAATTCAATGTTGTATGCACACGTGGCAGCATTAATAGTGAGAGCTCATAGAAGAAATCCAAAAAAAGGATTACCCCTTAATATTAGTAGTTTGATGACGGTAGAGAGTTGTGTACCATACCTTGTCTGGAGGCGAGAGATGAGCTCTGAAGAGAAGATGATGGAAGGCATAGAGAGAAGGAAGGCCAAGAAATGGACATGACTGAAAACAACAAGGACCAAACTCTCATGAGTGAAGAACAAGAAATGGATCTACCAGAGGAAGAGATGGAGGAAGCTACCTACAGAGAGAAAGTGGTGGGGAGCTCCTCAAGGGAGAAGAAATTGATCCATTGTTGTATGCCCTAGTTCTTAGTTCATTTTGTCTTACTCGGACCCTTCCTTTGCTTTGACTACTCCTGGTGGAAACATTTTGGGAGTGAAAAGACCAATGCAGTAGAGAACGACCGCATGAATCGGAATGAACTTATATATGACAGACGACCGAGAAAGAAAGGCTCCACGTTCTCCAAGTGGTTGATCTTAGCGTGCTAGCTGCTGCTTCATTTCGTATAGTGAGAACGCTTTCTCTTTCTTAGCGCTCCGCCCCTCTGGTTGCGCTTAGACTAAGGGCACCGATTCCTAGTGCTATAACAGAAACTGCCCTTAACGCGCAAATGAAAGCCCTCACAACACTCGATACCTGCAACTGTTCCCGCTTATGGTAGTAGATAAAGAGGTGGACATGTATCCGCAGCCTCTGCTGCTGGTAGATTGATTGCCTTATATGGACTTGGGGCTGCAACTGAGCAGGGTAGCGCGTGGGAATGCTACTCTAGAAAAACCTTACTAGATCAAATAAGGCACCTACGAACCCCTAAGGATAGTTTTTTATCTCCCTCCCCCATAGACTTTAAAGCGAAGCCGCCCTAAAAGACATTGAAGTCTCACTTCTGCGAAAGGACTACTGACAGAGTCAAAAGACTCTAACGAAAATTCTCTTGAGTATGGAATCTTCCATATGTTCGAAATGAAACTGTCAATCATAAACCAGAAGACTACCAAGAACAAACATTCCAAAGAACCTCCTTAACTTAAGCCAAGGCCCTCTCCTCTCCCTACGGTCGAGTGTATTCTAGAACCTCTCCGAGTATATTCTAGAACCTTTCAGTCTCTTCCTCTGATTCAGTTGGTGTAATAGAATAGCCCCAGGAGAGCGCAATGCCTATGTCCAGAAGTGGTCCATCCCGTATTCTTAGTTCACCCTTTCCCGAGTCTTCTTCGGATGAGTGTCAATTTCTTTTGTCTTGCTTGTACAGCTGGATATGCTAAATACTTATAGCAGATAGAGAGATGACCCTCTGCTACGGGAACTCAAAAGACATCGAAGATCTTTCATAATGACGGATTCCTAAAACTAGTAAAGTACCCAACCAAGGGGAATCCCATTACGTAGACTGCCACGAAGGCTGGTGAGAATGCTGGTACAAGGGAGAATGCGACAATCTCAAAGGTCTAAAAAAGTAAGTCACTATAGGTATGTTTCTGGCTTATCTAGTCTCAAAAGATCAGACTCATCTTATCTTTCCTTCTATGGAGCCGGATGTGAGCTTCTCCCCTACTGATCTTACTCAAAAGAGTCAATGGGAGCGGACACATCAATAGCAGCAGACGCAGAGGCAAGATCTCTATATGTTGATAGATACCCGAGAGACTGAGTCCTTTCCTTAAGGCATGCCCCTATCTAAAAGAAAAGGACGGAACTCTTGTGACTACTTCTTCCCGTTTACATATAGGCTGCTATCATTAGATTAGACACTTTTGCTTATAAGTAGAGAGAAAGAGCCTCAGCTAAGCCTTCCTCCCAACTGAGAAATTCCGAAGAGGGAGAGAACGCAACGCCCCTAACCTTTCGTTAAGGATTTCGAAAACCGATATCTATTTCTAGATAGAGCCAATAGAGTACCTTCCTTTACTATATACTCTCTATATATAGAAAGTGAAAGCTAATCAGTAAAGCATGGAAAGCAGCATAGACAACAAAGACAGAGACCTTTACCGCTCGCAACATTCTGACTAAGCATGCCATTCCTTATTAAATGAAAGGAGTTCCAAGGTAATTTCATATTTTTTCAGGCGTACATTGAAAACAAATCCTTAAACATTGGCTTGACAGCTGATTGGCAAATTTGACTAATAGGTCAGTCTGTTCCCTTCTACCTTACTTATTTCTCTCCTACGGTTGGATCTTCTCGATAGTTGAATTGTCCACTCATTTTTTTTTACAGTAAGTACCCAGTTCTAGAGTAAGGATTGGTTACAAGGAAAGATCCCTCACTGCACACTTTCTATATATCTGTCTCCATCCAATCAAAGAAGTCGTTACGCGAGAAGGTGTAGGTGCTGCTCGATCGAGCCAAGTAGTCCCTTTCCGCTCATAGTAGCCTTTACTACTCATAATGGCCAATACCCCTTCAACTAGAGTTGCGGATTTGACTCTTGAAGTGAGTGACTCAAGATCTGCAAGGACTGAACCTATCTTCCTCCTCACACCGAGGAGAAAGATAGGTCTACTTAGAAGGACAGAGGAAAAGGCATCGGTTACAGGGAAAAAATCTTTCTATTCTGGGAGGATTTTCAGGCTTAACTAAATTTGATAAAGCTTTCTATCCACTTTTACCACCTCCATACTATACTAATATAATCAGGCTTGCCTTTCCCTGCTGGCTTAACTGATGGATTGCCCTAGCCTGGAGATCGTTAGCCCATCCCATAGTAGACTAGAAGTAGAAGAAAGACTCAATCAATGGACCTAGAAATTTAGATGTAAAAGGCTCGTCAGAAGGAATCCAACTCAGAAAGAAACTGATAGAGCAATTGACTCACTTAGAGCAGCTGGAAGGGCTTACCTTTACACTTCAATTGGAGATGCTGGCTCGCGCACTGAAAAAAGAATATTGGAAGGGAAAAAAATGGACTGCATTAAAAGAAAAAGTCCGTAGTATGATATTTGATATTTCCGAAACAACTTATTTGGATTCAGGAAAGACTTTCATTTCCTTGGCCATAATTCATTCATCGCTATAAGCCATCTTTCATCGAATATAGATTCAGGGACTGTGGATGGTGAATAAGCGCTCTTTGCGTAACTGCTGTTCGAGTAAGCGCTGCTAGGACTGAAGGAATCGAATAGGCTGCTAGACTTTGCTGGCTTAGACTGATTGAAGTATGCCAGTTTGCTAACTCTAGCTCCTTGCTCTTTGGACTTACTAGCCTACGGCTTAGCCAAGACTGATTCCTTCTATGCAAATCTCCCAAGCAGAACAGAACCAGTCTTTTAGTCAATAATGTCCAATAGGCTCTTTTAGTTTAGAAGTCAATCTTCCCCCGCGATGGGATAGGCTCTTAGATGGACAGAAATGCACCTTACCTTATAGAAAGTAGGTAGTCTTGTCCTCTAGAGCTTTACAAGACGATCTGCCCCAAAGGAAACTCCTGAGATAGAAGTAGTACGCGCACATATAAATATATTATATAAGGGGCGGGGGCGATATCGGTCTTTTTTCATTCTTTCTCATTAAAGGACTTAGGCTCGTAAGACCACCTCCAATGTGTGTCCCTTGTTCTGTTTCGGTATTTCTTTTTTTTTTAAGGATTTAGGAACTGAAGATCTTCACAAGTAGAAAGAGAGAAAACGGATAGGTGATTGTCAAAACAAAAGAAGGCTGTTACCGAGGTAAGTAGTTACTTATTTGAAGGAGCTATGCTCTAGTATCTCCTGCTTCTGCTTGTTCTTCTGCCTCTGTCTTTTCACCTACGACGCCCCTGCCTGCCGCAATCCGGGGAGAGGGTGCGGGAGGGAATACCAGTTGTTCCTACTCCTCCTCCTCCAATGACCACACCTTTATCTCGTTTTCCATACTACCCTCCTCCGCATCCTCAAAAGAAGAGACTTTCACTTTCTAGGTAAGACCTTTATTTAAGTTCTTAGCTTAGGTGAAGGAATTCCAAAGAAGTTATTCCCGCCCTTTCTCTTATAGTGAGAAGGAAAGGCTTTTTCCCTTTCTTTTAAGCTTTGGATAAAGCGCAGGTTAAGCTAATAAGAAAGAAGCAAAGCTTGCATGATGAAGCTCGCCGCGGTCAGGGGTACGCGAAGCTACCAAAGTAAACTTGTCCCTCACTTTCACTCGGAATGGATGCAGTTCCAAAGTAAGGTCGGCAGGTTCTTCACTTCCAAGACTTGGCTAAGGCCTTCAATCCGGATAAGGGCATGTTTCAAGCTCATAGGTCACTCTTTGGTGCCTTACTCTTCCTAGTCCAAATGCCATACGACCATAGGTCCTCTTTCCCTTGGGAGTGCCTTTGGCATGGCACATGTAACTTGGGACCTTCGGCCCTCTTCTTTCTATCCCCTGGGGTACGTCAATCTAGCTCTGAAGTCCGTTGCAAGGGTCACGGAAAGGAAAATCTTAACTTGAAGCTACCAAGATCCAAGGGTGTCCTTATAGTTATAGAAGGAATCATCGATTCTCCCTCTATGTCCCCGATGGGACTTTTTGAACAGCGAGAGCTGTTCGGATACTCACAGCGAAAGATTCTCCGTTCAGTGTAGAATTGACTTCCCTTTTCTAACCCTGCCTAGTTCCTATAACTTGGGGATCCTCTGCAAGCACAGTTGACTAAAAATGTATATAATACAGACAAGGAAAGCAAACAATTGGTATTCGGGAGCCAACGGTCGCTTAAAGAAGATGTTGTCGACAGGTTTCCCTTCGATCGGAGCAAACGATATAGCCTAAGCCTAAGGAGAAGTCTTCCTCCCTTCTTTCTATGTAATATAGCAAACAGCTTTCACCTGCAGGACACGGGGGTCCTCCTTAGCCCACTCTTAGTCAGCAGCTGGTTGAGTACCTGTATCCCGTATATAGGAAAGACCCGTCCGAGAGCCTCTTCCACAGGGACCTCCTACATAAGCGGAATGGAATTCGATCAAAATATCATAAGATAAGAGACCTAAGAGATGGGCATAAAGACTTAGTCTATGGTACTAAGAAAGGCTCACAGATTGCTACTAACAGAAAGAACAGGTATAAAGAAATAAGCTACTAGGCGGGTCATCGATTGCTACTAAGAAATTGAATAAGAGAAGATGCGATAACCTTGAAAAGTTATAGAATCAATCGTCCCATATGGTCTCTAAACAATCCTCCTTTCCGCCTAATGTAATACCCTATGAGATGCTTAGTCCCTGTCCTTTAGTCTTCTCGAGCAGCTCGAAAACCATACTTCCAAGAGTCGAAGAGATCCGCCTTTGCCAACAGTACAATTTTGCTGAGGGAAAAGAAGGGTGAGAAAGTCATCACATCCATATCAGCACCCCTAAGAGGAACTTTCTGAACTGCTCGGGTAGGGTCACCAGTTGGCAAATAGCATTCGCGCCTCCCATCCGCACGTGAGAACTTGGAAAGCTCAACTGTCATCGGCTCGAAGCACACTTTCGCAGACTGATCTGCTTAGACTTCGGGCGTTGGGGCTTAAAGGGAAAGCACGCAAAGCTCCGGTGATCCACTCTATTCAATGGCAACCTCCACCTCCTGGATGGATGAAAGTGAATACAGATGGATGCTCGAGAGGTCAGCCAGGACCATCGTCATGCGGAGGAATCTTTCGAAACTGCAGAGGTTTTGTACATGGATGCTTTGCGCTTTCGTTGGGCAGCGGATTCGCATATCAGGCAGAGTGGGTTGGGGTTATGACGGCTATCGCTATAGCACACTCCAAGGGCTGGAAATACCTCTAGATCGAGTCAGATTCAACATATGTTGTTTTTTAATAATATTAATAAGTCAATGGCATCTAGGAAAATTGCTTACTCTTGCTGTGACTAATAGTTGGCCTATTCGCCAACTCGATGTAAATAACGCGTTCTTGCAGGGTTCTTTAACTGATGAAGTATTCATGGAACAATCACCTGGGTTTGAAGAGTTTTTTACTCCTGATTATGTTTGCAAGTTGCATAAGCCTATTTATGGCCTTCGGCAAGCCCCTCGTGCTTGGTATAACGAGCTTCGTACCTTTTTTAGTATCTGAAGGATTTTTCATCTAACATTCCTCATTCTTTATACTTCACTCCCCATCTTCATTTATATACTAGTTTATGTTGATGATATAATCATCACTGGATCCGCTGCAGCTGAAGTGAATGCTTTTCTCTCTACTCTTGCCAAACGATTCTCTATAAAGCCAGCTTTGTGTATGGAGTTGAAGCTCTCATTTCCCGGTCACCAGTCTACGATTGGCAGTACCGCATCGATTGGGAGACATAGGAAGGGTTCGCTTTGAATCTCAACTGACTTAGAACGAGGGATTACTACTACAAGGCATGGCAGCTCGGGCAGTCATACGGCTAGCGAGATAGTTCAGTTTGATCACAGTCCGTGATGTGAGGGATAGCATCGAGAATAGTATCGTAATGAGAAGGGGGTTGAGCGAGAGAGATAGAATAGTTCTGGCAAGGGCATTACTGCCCCTGATAGCAAGAGATAAGAGGTACCGCGTTCCGGCAATCGCAACAGATGAGCGAGGCGCAGAAGCTAGGGATGTAATTAGAGCCAGTTCTGGCTTTTTTAGGGTTAGGGCGGTTGGGGCTCCAAAAAGAGTAGTTGCTTCCCGGCTAACACAATCAACAGATGATGGGCTACCGTCCCGCATAAAAAGAAGAAATATAGCCTTTTCTCTCTCTGATAGCCGCTAGAAACGTTAAAGCATTCAATGCGTATAGAGCTCCCGTCTCGCAGCTAACCACTCTTTCCTTGTTGCCCGACTTTCTAGTTTGATAAATGAACTTCTCTTTCTTCGTATAGGAAGCCAAAGACAGATAGTAATGGGATAAGCAGTTTTGAAGGGAGCAAGTCAGGTATGATTGAGACGGAATAGTTGGATCAATAAATTTAGGGAATAAAAAGTCAGTTTCGAGTACTTGCTTCTATGGTTAAGGAGCGAATAAACTAGGTTATATACATTGCGGGTTTTTCTGGGCTCAGCTCTGCCTTAACTCCTGGCTCACAATGGGAATCTGCCCAATGTTCGTTTAGCAGCTCAGCTCTATACTTGAATGCTTCACTAGCGTCATATATTTCCGAACAGGTGCAGACGCTTCATTCACATTTAGATTCGTATCTAGCGGAAGGACATGAATGGATGTTGGAACAGATCCCGAGTAAACTGCGTGCGCTACTACTGCCTCCCTAGCAGTTACCTCTGCCTCCTCCATTCCATTTCTAGTGCAATATCTGATGGTAGCAAATCCCGCGGATCGAAAGCCGTCTTAAATCCCTTCGTCCCGTCTTAGCTTCCCCTCCGCCTAGGATTGCTGGCACCTCTTTTTTTACTTCTAAGCGGGGGGACCAGTAACTATGGGTTTGGGCAGGAGTGTTTGAACAGACTCTCGATTTCCGGAATACCGTGGTTCCGGTTGCTTCTGAAATTATTCAGGCCTACTTGTCCAGAGTGGCAGAAGCATCATGCGGCTCTCATTGCGCTGGCACAGATAGCTGAGGGTTCCTCAAAGGTGATGATAAAGAACCTCGAGCAGGTAGTTACTATGGTCTTAAACTCATTCCAAGATCCCCACCCCCGTGTGGGGTGGGCAGCTATAAATGCAATTGGGCAATTGTCAACTCACCTGGGTCCAGATTTGCAAGTCAAGTATCATCGTCAAGTGATGCCTGCTTTGGCTGGAGCAATGGATGATTTTAAAAATCCTCGAGTACAGGCACATCAAGGCAGAAGTTGAATCAAGCAAAGATCCTCTGACATTAGCTAGTAGCTGCTTTCCTGGGACTTGCAGTTGCTTCTTTTAGAGAAGGCTTGGCTCTATTTATGCTATTTCCATCCACTTGACTCTTCTTCGATTCAAGAAGATGCTCTAGGTAGAGGTTCGAAGAGACTGAGCCAAGTAAAGAGAAATTGTCCGGGCGCCGGGAAGGCATAGAGTCGCCCCCCAAGATGAAAGGGGATTGGTGGCATCGGTGCCCTTCATTCATTGGATATAATCCTCGACCTGGGACAACAAAGAAAATTTAACCCAAGAGCTCTAGACCAATAGACCCAAGCAGAGCTACAAAGCTGGCTAAATACGGATCGGTACAAGTAGCCCTTTTCTAGCTCCAATGCGGATAACGAAAAGAGAACAAGGACTAATAGACAGTAGACCAATAGGCCAAGTTACACGTCTAAAAGGAAAGCGCTCGGCTCGCTCCAAGCATTCCGCTCTATAGTTCTCTTGAATACTTCCACCTATCAGCCCCTCCACCCGCTGACGTGTCTACTCGAATGACCGAAGATAAGTCCTTTTATGCGACTGAACGAACAGAAAGTCGAACTCCTAACAGGATTGAAGTCCACGGCCGGATCGACCTATAAAAATTTCTTTGCTGGCTTGACTCCAGAACTAGTACTGGAAAGAGTTGGTCTTTCGAAAGTCTCTTAGTAAGTAAAGGGGGTAAAGGCATTCTTTCGCTTTCTCCGGCCCTTATATAGTCTTAACCCCGCAGATCAATCCAGAATATACTATAAAATTCTTTCTTTTCTCCTGTAACGAAAGCCGGTTCTTCCTGTCCTACTTCAGACTCGGGCTCTCGCTTTCAGGGCTAGGCTTGCTTTAGCTTCCTTCCTTACTCCCCTTGTCTTCGAGTCGGGTATCCAGTGGTCCTAAAATCTTTGTTATGCTCGCTGCAATCACCTTCTGGCTCGGTTCGCTACAGGTACTGGACTGGCTGGATAGGATCTCTTTCATTTAAGGCTTTCCCTTCGATCATCATATAACCAAACAGCATCGATCAGATAATTTATGAATACCTTTTTTTTCTCTCCTACGGCCTTCGCCCCGGGAACCGGTTATCTGCGATCCCGTCTATCCCCATTGTTTTACCTCTATCAGCTCCCCCGGCAGGGGAACCAAGCCAACTGCCCAGCATAACGAATATTTTAGCTGTTTGGAACGTATAGCTTTGTAGCTACCCGATTGTTCTATTGTTCCTTTAGCGGAGGCGTAGGTAAGATATTTGTCTGGGTTACGAGATCGGTAGGTGCGACAGTCTGTCTGTAGGTAGTCTGGCGAAGTGGGAGGCGCATTTCTTTCTGTTGGTCTCGGTGACATTGGAAGTTTCATCCTTGCTAAAGAAAGGAGCGGCCAAAAAGGCTTAGCGACGACCCCTCTCGGCTTAAAGGAAGAAGCGGCTTGTCCCATCCAATGCCCTACTTTTAAGTGCTAGGTATGTTCACTCAATCAGAAGAAGCTTTCGTTCGTTCGTCGGGCATGAAAAGGCCTGTTTTGAAGCTTTTAACCGGGGACTTATTTGCCCGTCAGCCTGACTTCTTAGGAAGAAAAATAGGGTGGACTTCTTCATCCGCCTTCTAAGAATCAGTTCGCGGTGAATGAAGTAAGGTAAGGTGTTACCGATCTTTGCCCGGAACTGCGTGCGTATAGGTCCCCCCGCTAACTCTTCCTATCATGTGTCGTGAGTTCGTACCCTGTTTTGTTCATCGGGTGAATAACGACGTCCCTTTTTTTTGGTTTCGGTGACCGAGTCTTCCCCCGTCGGTGAGAATCACTCTTTCCATTCTTTGGTCGGCCCTTCAAACAGGAGTGAATCTTCGGGGGCTTCCCCCAAGATTGCCTTCTTAGTTATAGGAAGCAGCTTTCTCTCAACTTCCTCTCGAAGAAGCTTATACCTTATACGAAGGGGTTATCGGTTCACCAGTTGTAGTCGGAGAAAGAGACGTGGCAGACATTGATCGGTTCATTGGGACCGGGCGGTGCGAATCCTTTTACGCCGGAGGCCCTGGGTAAGCAATCAAACTCCATAGCGACTAAGGCTATACGGCTTTCTGCCCTGCCCTTCTTTGGCACCCAAACTTTGACCGGAATGCCTAAATTCAGTCCTTACAATAAATGAAAATGATCACAAGATTCTTAGTTTAGTCGCGGTGAAATATCCCTCTATCGGTTCTGATTCCATCTGCTAGAGAGAGTGAATAGCCATCTTTCTTTAGAAGCCTTCCTACGGTCTTCCTTCGAGTCTTCTTGCGGTGAAGAGTTCTTGTCTTAGGTTACAGTCTAAGTCTTAAGCAAATTCCCTTCCTGTCCCCCTAGTCTTAGATCTTAGAATAGCTTTCCTGTCCGAGTTCTCAGAAGATGAGAGTGAACTACTTTACAGTATAGCTGGGGAATCCGCCTTTCCTTCTAACCTTCTAGTCGTCTAGCCGAGCCATCTTCCAGTCAATGGATAGAGCTAAGATCCGTCCTATCCTTATAGCTTTCTTGACGTTCAGAGCCTCCAGTCTTAGGTCTATAGCGAATTGCCTTAGTAGGACTTTGCTTTGGAAATTGCGAGGAGAGCGAATTGCTATCTTTCCAACGCCAACGATTAGTTAGCTTTCGACTTTCCCAGATTTCCTTAGTGAAGGAAGCGAACGAGGACAATACAAAAAATAATACCTTTTTTAAAGGGTTTTGGCCATGTCTCCCGAGCGCTCTCAGTACATATGTCCTCAGAAAGGAGATGCTTCGCGCAAATCGAGTTCGGCACGGGATCGGACACTTACACATCTCTTCCTGCAAAGGCTTTCTCTGGGAGGTAGCTCTTTTTCACGCTGACCAAAAAAGTACGGGATCATACGTAAGGGTTGCAGTCACAGAAGAGTAGGCCCTCGGCAACGTTAACCCCCCTTCCTATTTCACATGAGGCAGCAGGCGTCGAAGACTTTCCTTAGAGCGGAGAATGAGGAGAGAGAGCATGGCAAAATCGGTAGAATCGTAAACGGAATCGCTACTTTAAAGACAACGGTACCGCTGTAAACTCTATAACTCCTAGTGGAATCGTATCATCAGGATGGTTCCCCAAATCGGAAATCGTAAAAGCGGTACTCGCTAGTAAACTCGTAAAAGCGGTCAACTCGAAAACAAGTGGAATCGGAGTACCTTCCCCAACTCACAAGCTAGAATTTCCTTCCATAAGCTTCGCTAAAGCGACTACCTACCTGTAGTGAAGTCAGAATAGCCCTCGGGAGAGCATTGCCTTCCAGGAGAGCTCATATCCCCCTAGTCTATGGTCCTTAGAATCAAGAGAAAGCTCCGGCTACAAAAGCCTCAAAGCTATCATCAGTACAATCTGAGTCTCTGGATACAGCATTAGAGAGAGCACTAAAAGTCCCATCTCCACCTATGGTAGGAATGTCTCCATCTGCGTCTCCATCTAAGCTAGCCTCATCAGTTTAAGTTCCTGCTACAGAAGCAGATGCCCTCTCCTCTGGAGAAGCAGTCACAGTTACTGGATCAGGCGATGGCGATGTATCAGGATCTACCTCTGGGTATGGGGCTGTGGCTATCTCTGACACCTTTCTTCCACGGACTTTGAGGGCTTCGTGTAGCTGATTTTGGTGACTCAGGTCCAGAGTCACTCACAATAGAAGGCTCCTCTTGCTCAGGTGCTTGTGCCCGCATACTTTAGTCTAGCATCCCGGAATCCGGTAGTACTACATTTTCGTTTTTTAAAATCTATGATGATGCCTCATCGAAAACGAAATGTGGAAATAAAGATTGGTAGTCGGATCAATGCACCCCCTCTTCCGCTGATCATAGCCGAAAAAGATGCACCTTATAGCCTGATTCTAATATCTTTCTATAATCTCTGTATTTGGCGACAAATGAAAAAGAGATTGACAACCCGTGTCGCTCCCTCTTATCTATCCAACAAGTAAGACAATTCATTCTTAAATTGAAGTTACCGAGAATGTCCTGCCTAAGTCTCCTATAGGACTTCTATAATAATAATATCCTTTCATGACAAACTTTAGAGTTTTCAAATTCAAATGATGTGATCAGGGTTTATGATAAAAAGACTAATGCTTCCCCAAGTGTTAAAAATGCCAATGCAGTCCCTCAAGACAGTTCTATTAAGATGGATGAACCAATGCATGAAGATGCTTTAGTCCGTCCTCTTATTGAAGATGCAAATCCTGAAGTAAATCCCATTGTATGTGAGAATATACCAGATTCTTCCAATGCTAATGAGTTAGTTATTTCCGAAGTGCAGGCTGTTATTGAATAAATGCAGAGAAGGATCCTCCTGATGATAGTTTTTCGGTTTTTCTTTCTAAATCTCAACAAAAGAAGTTGAAGCAAAAGTGAAAAGGCTATGCGTGATCCTTACGATACTAGGGGCGGAGAGAAAGCTGTTTTGCCTCAATGAGAGTTCTTTCTATATTGGAACATCAGGGGTATTGGTAACCCGCAGAGTAGAATGAAATTGCTTAACATCTGTCGCACTCACAAACTTGATTATCTTTGTTTTGTATTTCTGAACCTATGGTGAAATTTTGACTTCTTTTTTTTTTGACTTTCTGGAAAAATTCTATTGGTATTCAACTTCTTTCTTGTAATGAATGTTAGGGCTCTTAATATTTGGCTTTTTGGGGCAACATCTCCGCCTATGCCCTCTGTAGTTCATTCTTCTTAATAAGAAATTACTATGAATATCCATTCTTCGAAGTCTGTCTTCTCTTCAAGAAGAGAATATTTTCTTTTCTGTGAATTCCCTCTGCTGTAAGAAAGGTCTTTTCCTTATCCTATCGCTCTTTCTCTAGTTCTCTCCGTCTCAGTTGGTCAGTACCTTAAACTAATTAGCCATTTCCAAGCTGCTCTTTCATAAGCTGTGATGGCTCTTTTGAATAAAAGGCATAGTCTATGTCATCTTCTGGCCAGGAGCATTCGACTGCAAAAGTATGCCATTAGTAAGACTCGCCAGACTACCGGTGCCGGAGAGTTGACAAGATGCCTGACTTCGACGGAGTGAAACCAACCATTATCTAGAGGAGGTGCGGAGAGAACTGACCGATAGGAAGAGATAGATAGAGAGAGGTATCGGCAATTCCGTTGCTAGGCTTTTGAAGGCCGCTTTCGGGCAATGAAAAAGATCAAGATCAGACTTATTAACAGAACGGACCAATTGACCGATATGGATGGGGAAATCAAGAAGCCAGCACTAGAACGAGTTCAGCCGCTTGACCATCGGGATAGTCTTCGGCTGACGACTTCATTTACGAGGAATTAACGGAAGAAGCGGATCGCAACTCAATTCCTTGTGACATTGAGGTTGAGGAGCGAAAAGGGATAGACTCTACGCTGGAAAGATAGTTGTCCTAAAGGCCTATCCTTTCGGGTGCTACCCTTCCAAAGGAGATAATAGGACTTTCGGAGCTATCGGACATAAGAGTCCTGGATACCGTGAATAACAAGCTCCCAAGCTAACGGTCTAAAGGCCTAATTCCCGGGCATGCTCCCCATTTTTTAGTGAAGAGAATAGGCACACAATGGCACGCATACATACTTGGTCGGATTGACTACGAGGTTGGGAATAGGCTCTTTATCAGGCTCCTCGGGTCTCCGCTGGGAATACTACTATAAAGATTGATCAGCATTAGCCGGCCTTCTCTTGAATAAAAGCGAGAACCTGGTAAGGGGAAGGGCGATCGGCAAGTGTCGTTAGGACGCTTTAGCCTATTACAAGGAAGATCATCTCAATCATCAGACTTAGAGCAAGGGCGATAACTTGAGAACATTCTTTCTCTTATTCATTCAGGTAACGTCCTCTAAGGAAAAGAAATGGTGGGGCTTCATTTGCCCAAGCAAGCCGATAAAAGGAAAGCCTTATTAGCTGTTTAGCTGTAATCAACGACCTCAAGCCTAGTCCACCTTCAGACGCCTATGGCGAACTAAGGTACCATTAGGAGTATGAATTTCCCTTTGACTTACTTAAGAAGGAAGGAAAGTCTAGTAGAGGTACTATTAACATATAGTATAGGTAAGGAAGTCCAGGCCGAGATTAGCGACCATGGATATACTGATGAGCTTTTTTCGCATGAAGTTGATGCCCAGGTTGAACTTAATGAGCAGCTTGCCAGATTTTCTCTTTTCTGACGTCAGAAAAGTCGAGCCACTTGGCTAAAAGACGGGGATAGGAATACTTCATTTTTTCAGCGACAAGCTCAAATTCGGGCTTCAAAACATACTTTGACATCCTTGCGTATTAATGGGACTTTGGTTCAGGATATGGATGTTATAACGCAGCACATTGTCTAGTATTTCTCTGATTTATTCTCGGTCCCGGTACTCTGGAAATCTGACTTCTGCTCAAAGGAATGAGTGGGCGTAGGAGTCAAGGGAATGAACACATACTGGGTCCCCAGGTTAATAAACCCAAGGTCTAAACCTGTGTTGTAGCGGAAAAGAAAAGGGAAGACAGATCCCAAAAGCTCATAAGAAGTCCCAAGGTTAGGTACGCCTACTGTTTAGCTTTGGAGTGAATGCGTAGCTCTGAGCTCATGGTCTTTCGGAGGTAGGAAATAGAAAAAAAGTCCAAAAGCTTGAGGCCGCTGTGTCTGTGTAGTGACTCCGTACCCAGTGTGGGTTGGTTGACTCCTGCTTCCCACGGGCTAACTAGATAACATGAAATGACTATACTCTATAATAGAATTTGGCACCAGGTCTCGTCTATAAAGACAAGGTAATGCTCTACCGAGGATGAAGCTAGAGTGCTTTCGTGTAAGTATATGAAGACAGAGCCAACTAGTACCATTCCGGCTTGCAAAGTATAGGCTAGGCTACACAAGCAAAGGGTATCTGAGCAAGTGAGTCTCTGCTTGCTTTCTTGAAATCTCCTTCTTTCTTATATATATAAATATATATAATAGAGAAGAGAGAGCCTATTTTATTGCCTAGTCCAATCCCTAGAAAGTAGTATTACCACAGCTACACAGGAACAAGAAAAAATATACGTATTATTTTGTCACATGCTATTTGCTTAACACGTACAAATCGAAGTCAAAGACTAAGACTTGACTTCGTCTCTTCTTGCACTACCAGTGTGTACAGACAGAGCCAAGACCATGGTTTTATCTGAGTCAGTATCCACCACAATGAGTCTTGCTTCTTGTCTTGGGATGAGTGAATTCACTTAATAGAAGGTAATGCGTTCGAATGCAGACAAGGTGTCTTTTATTTCGGTCAGCGGGACATAGACCCTGAGTCCTAAATAACAGTTCAAGTTCCCAGGAGTGGTTATCCATAAGGAGGAATGACGCCAAAAGCGAATGCATTAATCCGTTTCAGGGGTTAGGTAGGATGAGTCCAAGTACTCTAGTGCGAACACCGAACCAAGGCAGGGGTACTCACACGAGGTGTCTGTTAAGGGAATCAAAGAATATAGAAGCTCTGTTCCCAGTGCGAATGCATTATGCCCGGTTGACTAAGTTAAACCAGCTAACAACACTCTGAACTCCGAGTGGCATAGGCGCGGGAAGACCAGTAAAAAGGTCTCGTAAAGGTTTTCCTTGGGCTGCTAAAAACCATTGATCCGCTGGGAGTCACACCAAGAATTTTGTTACCTTAGCTTTGCTTTAGTGTCTATGGGTGCGTATATGCCCTAGACCGTTTCATTTATACCGGCTTCTTGGGTAAGATAGAAGAGAAAGAATCCCTTGTTTCTAGGATCTATAAATCGAACCGGCATAGCTTGAGAATGTAGGCTTCTCCTCATCAATAGGTACCGAAGCCGACCGAAAGAGTGGATTTATGAAATCTTATATTTCGCTGGATTTACAAACTTCTGTATTTCATTTCGAGCGATAGACAACCCTCGTGATTCCGAGTCTGAAAGTCCATTCTCTAAACCCTAGATTTTCTTATCCCCGGCGATGGCAGTCTACCGTTTGGCAAACTCTGCACATCCTTTATCAGAGATGAGGGATTTTCCTTTGATTGAAAACCTTGGTCTCATCCATTACCGGACCAACAAAGAAAGACATTGGAGGGGTTCTTTCCACACCAGAAGCAGATATCGAAGATGCTGAAACAACAGAATCGGGATCAGGATCCGATGCAACTCTATGTCGAGCTACTAAGATAGTTGTTCAGCCGAGGGAAAGAATCATTCAATGCTAGGGACCAGGGAAAGGAGGAAACTGTTCCCTCGTGCCCTTCGTTTTTTACCTTGGCTTCGGTATCATGATATAGAGAAGAGAGAAGCAGCACTCTTGTCGACCGTTCATGGCATGGCTTCTTTGACCAGCAACAGGTAAGCTGGAAGGAACACACCTGGATTGACCGGACACCCTGATATAAATATACAAAACAAAGAAAAAGTACTTCTTATCTTATAGAACAACATTTTCTCAACTAATCCAGCCCTTTTCTCAACCGCGTAGCTGATAGGCCAATTTCTTCTTTTATGCAATTTGCGGGACAGATCGATCCTAAAATGCAGTCGTTCTCTTATTATACGATAGCACCCGCCGTGGGATTCAAAGAGAGAAGAATCGGTTCTTCTTCCAATCGTTTGAGGAGCATCAATGAAACTCTTTGATCTAGGAGCTAGATCACTGACTGAATAAGGAGGAGATCTAAGACAGGATGTGACTACTGCTCTCCTACAGAAAGAACGTGATTGTACGAGTATCAATAAGTAGATTCGGGATGGGAATATATTTTGCATTTTCTCCCTTAGAGCACATCGTTATATAAATCGAACTCAATGTGTTAAGCATATAGCTAGCATTAGAGATTCTTAAGTCTCAATCGAGAATCAAGATCTGAAATCTGAGTACGAAATACTAGGAGTTCGCGGCACACTAGCTATAACTGCCTTTTCCTTCGTTCAGAGTCGCGAAGAGGAAGATTGGTTGACGGCTGGCGAGCTTAGCTTAGAGAAAAGGTTACTTCTAGTTCCTTTCGGGCAGCGCGAGTGGAAAGCCCTCAAAGTCTTTAAGGAAGCCGAGTTGAACAGAAGATAGAGTTTCAGTTCCTGCGAAAGCCCCTACTCCCATAAAGTTGGAAAGTGAAGTTCAAGTGCTGAAGTCAAAGAGAAGTTTCTTATTTCTGTGACCGTGGTTACAATTGCAATAAGTACTTTAAAGCTCAACAAGGTATGAAATCACTTGCTAAAGCAGATCAGGAAAAAACCCTTATTCCGGGCGTGAGCCATAGCCTCTATACGCAATTACTTAGGTCAGCCGAACCAAGGGCATTTCATTAATCCCGCGAGAAAAAGCTGTAATTTCATCTTACTGTAAGAATTATAGCCTGTATTTAATTAACTACTCTTTCTATCAATTCCTATCAATCATTCAATTTGCTTCATTGGCTTTGATGTAAAAATAATGAAAAAAAGATGAATTTCACCTTTGCTTTTTGTGGCCTGTGTAAGAAATTGACGTCAAGCAATCGATTTCAACTTTCACTTTTTCCCTCGTTCTCATCCATAGCCTGTATTTAATTTACTACGTCAAGCAATCGATTATCTTGCAAAGCTCTTTCGACTT
>CAOJCS010080962.1:0-54381 GCA_948332485.1 Euphorbia guentheri
CCCGAGTCCGTTGGAGTCTCTTTCTCTGACTTTCCGACCAACTACAACCTGGTTGGTTCTATCAAACCATACTATTTCACTCCTGGAATTCCCTGATAGAGAACTCCAGTTCTATACCTGAGGCTAGCTACTAGCTCAGACAGAAAAGAAAGGACTTACCACTTTATACTCTCGTTAAATCCTTACAATCTTCCTCTTCCTCTTCGAATTCTCAGATTCCGCAAATCAATATTCGCACTTCTAATCCGTCCAATTCCTATATTCTTTCTTTCAATTCCAATGTTCTCTCTAATCATCCTATTGCTATTGATTCATCATTTAAATCTGCTTTCTCGCCCACTCCAATCTTTCCAGCCCCCATTCCTTCTTGCAAGATTCTTGATCTTCTTTCTGTAAGCGATAGCGGTCTTCGGGAGAGTCTTTCAGAAAGCGAGACTCTTCCTAGGGATCTCATTCCGTATAGCCTTCCTAGGGATCTCATTCCGTATAGTGGTCCTCTTAATCTCGTACCCTCTACCTATAGAAGTGAAATCGTCTTATCTGACGGTGTTCAGGATTTGACCCCTGGAATCAGCAAAATTAGTAGTGATATCATTTATTCTACCTCTCTAGGTGTTCGGGAAATCATCCCCCATAGCTATAGTAGTGAAAGAATTTATTATAGCGGCGGTCGGGATATCATTCCAGAAGGAAGTTCCTTCATTTTATCTAGCTCTAACAGTAGTTCACTGATAATATCAACAGAACTTTTCAGAAGTAGCTCTCGTACAAGTTCTCCTTCTATAGAGAAACTCCTCTTGATATTCACACTATTCGTCCTTCAATATCGTTGTCAGCTGGATCCTTCTTATCTAGTCGATTTTTATCAGGCCATGGGTGACCGCTATTTTGATTCTAATGAGATCTTCTACGATGCATTAGATCATTTTCTCGATTCTTATGATCACTTCGGCAATAAGGTAAAGAATTATTTAGATTCAGCAAAAAACCTCAAAATTAGTCTAGTTGAAGTTTCATCTGACGCCATAGAACCCTATAGAAGCACGCCCCACGACACAGTAGAAGAAGTGTGGACTTCCAACGAAAGTGAAAAGGAGCAAAAAAACTGGAAATCCGTCATACTTATTGGCCTGCTAGTAATAACTTTTATGATCCTTTCTTCTTCATCAGCACCATCAGACCCTCATATTTTGGTACCTACTTGATGATTCGATCTCAACTAAGCCGCCAAGGCCAAGAGCTGGGACAGTGTAGTAAACAACTGATATTATCAGACTTGCGAGAATACCATATTAATTATCAGACTTGTGAGAATACCATATTAATTATCAGACTTGTGAGAATACCATATTTCTTAATTATCAGACTTGCTTTCAGTAATAAGGCAAATATCCCCCCCGAAAGGAAAGGGGGGAGGGATGCCGAGATCCCGCACGGGCAGTGGGGTCTTCCCATCATGATCGACTAAAGGGAAAGTCGGGCAGATATGTTGGTTCGAATCCAACTCATGATTCCTGTTTAGAAGACCTTCAATCAATCGGATTACGCTCTCACTAATAAAGAGATGGGATTGCAAGAAAGTGTCTATATAGCAAGGGCTCTTGAACCTATATGCTATAGAATAGGGACTCGACCGAAAGTGACTCGCCTTATCGAATAAAGCAGGGAGAGGAGCGGAATGCCACTCTCCAAATAAGACCTTGGAAAGTGAGAGGGAGAGGTACAAAGATGCTCGACCGAAAGATGCTCGACCGGCAGGGAGAGGAGCGGAATTCTCCAAATATTTCGTCAAGCAGACTGAAAGCCACTCGACTACCAGGCGCTATCAGCCGCTAGAGCACAGCGAGAGGCCCTGAAGATAGTGGAAGAGAAGGAGAAGAAAGAAGACAGAAAGAGATCTTGCTTCACTCTCTGATATGATCTTTCTTTAGTAGCAAGAAGGGCCGGCAACCGCTCGCCCTAAGGCTTCATTGACGAGGGCAAAAGAAGGGACTTAGAGACTAGCATAAGAGGACTTAGAGACTAGCATAAGATTCTGGGCATATTCCTGCCAAAACTATGTCAGTTCTTTTAGCAGCTGGTGACAAGGCTAATATCATAGTTGGACAAAGAGCCTATTCTTCTTCACTTGACCAACCCTCTTCCTGGTGCTGGTGCTCTCACTTCCTTGCTTCGAGGAGCATAATGCATAGTTTAAGAAGGGATGTGTATATCACAACTATTGATTAACCGGTGTCAGTTGCTTTATCCCTCTGGGGTTCTTGATGAACAGAAAGATATCCTGCCCTTTCATCTTTCACTCGCATGCTTCCGCTGTCAGCTGACTCGCTCCGTACATTCCGCTCTCGCTCTCTCTTGCTCTCCGCTTCTGTCCCTAGTCCATTTTTGGCTGTTCTGACTGCCATATCTTTTTTGAACCCTTCCTCTGTCATCTTTGGTCTCTCTCTTTTTGAGAGAATCTTTTCTATCCGGGGAGAAGATGTGGCCCCCTTCGTTTAGAGCCGGGCGTCCTGCCGTGTAGGAAGACTCACCTCAGCCACTATAGCGACCCCAACTGACGCTGAGAAGGACCCTCCATCCACTTCCCCGTGTGCCCAAAAGCCCTCTTTATGAGCCCTTTTCCGACCGGAAGCCCAGCAGGCCCTGCCTTAACCTGTCCCCAGACAGCAAGCCGGGGATAGGAAATGGTAAGAATGAGAGGCTTAGTTTGGCAGAATCTCTTTGGGCAGGCTCTTAGCTCCTTAGGAATAGAATACAAAATTTCACTTCCCCCTGATATGTCCTTAGCCCTTGAAGATCCTTAAGCGGTAGCTCGATATCTGGCAAAGATGAGTTTTCTAACTTGCTCGCTCACAGGAAGCTGGCTCTGGCTTGTTTACCTTATTTGTTTAAAAAGTCCTTTCTAACTTGCTTGCGTACTCGCTTTAAGAAGTACTTCTTAACTTCCCTCGAATTGAAAACGGGAAAGGTACGTAGTCACGGAGAGAGACTGTGCTTCTTGAAAAGTGACTTGCTTTTGTGGAAAGACTTGTAGGGTCTTGGTACTGGCTCGCATGAACCCGGAACAAGAAGATAAAAAGGAGATAGATCGAAGGTAATTGGAAATGGGGGACCCGGTTATCATACTGGAAGAATTTCAAGTAGTAGAAGTGCTAATGCAACTACTGCGTCACAGGCTGACATTGACGATGGTGGGGAATCCGTGCTCTCACTATGCTTTGCTTGCTTTATTCTTAGTTAGATATGCCGGTTGTCGCATATCTGTTATCGCATATCAGCTGTTAATAGCTCTTTTCCCTGCGCAATTCTTCTTGCCCCCCGTATATGCTTCCAAAGTTCCCTCTTTTTTTTCGACCTCTGGCAGGCCTAGTTCCATCTCCTCGGGCCGAATGGGAAAAGCGGAGATGGTTGACTAATCCAACAATATCTGAAGCTAGGGATATACCAAGGAGCGGAGCACAAGCGAACCGTCACTTGCGAAGCTTAGCGCTCAAAGAATTTCTCGAAAGAACAAAACGTATCCACGTCCAATTCAAAGTGTCTTGCATTTGCCGATGCCGACAACAGCTTCTTATGAGCCTGAATGGCAGCTGAAGATTTTGTTAAACGTAATGAACGCGAAGAAGCATTTTCGGAGACTCGCCTGCTTTCTATCTTACTGTAAGAAATTCCTCGTTGACTTTCCTCTTCCACGAACGAGAATCTTTTCTTAGATAACCTCTTCAAGTGTATTTACATAACCTCGACCGACAGGGTTCAAGAGCTTAGTCTTTACTAAGACTAAGGGTAAAAGAGCTTAGTACATACTTGTGCTAAGGGTAAAAGAGCTTAGTACATACTTGTGCTAAGGGAGAGGAATGGGAAGAAGAGAAGAGAAAAAGAGAGTGATAGAGAAAGAGAAGCGTGTGAGAAAGAATGAAATTGGTAAGAAAAAGGGTATACTTCTATTTACAGAATTGCATTTCTGCCAACAAATGATGTAGGGGAAAGGGATAGCTAAGAACTTAAAAAGATAGAAAACTAGTAAGTTAAGTAGGGAATAGCTCACTAGTTAAGTAGGGAATAGCTCACTAGTAAGTACGAAATAGCTCACTAGTACTTCTAGAAGGTGAAGGAAGAGAGGTGGTAATGGTAAAAGAAAGAAGAGAAGACCATATTCCTGCAATTCCTTAGGTAAGGATGAAAGTGAAAGTAGAGAACCATAAGAAAAAAACCAAGACTAGAAAGTCAAGAGGAAAAGAGAGTTAGATGAAGTGGGCTTTCTCTCAATCGAGCATGCAAGATGGATTCAATCTGAGCCCTTACTGCCAACTGCTATTACACTTTTGGTGTAAAAGAAGTTTTTCTTTAGATCCGTAGAGAGAGCCGGCCTCTGGCTGAGCCTCAAGCTGCAATTTTCTTTTCACTTCCTCAACAACCTTCTCCTCTGGGTCCTGGATAGCTTCGGTGACTGGACTTCTACAGATCTTCCCTTTCCGCTTTTTCTCAGACTAAGCCTTTCAGAAGGTTCGAAGATGCTTCTTTGAAGGAAGAGGAAAAAGACTTATTTAATAAGAAATGCAGATCAGAAGGAAGAGGGGAAAATTCTTTAATAAGAAATGCGGATAGGATATGGCTAGCTCCATCACCTTTCGTCGTCACCTCTTTCTTTTTCTGACTTGGAAATGAACCCTACAAGGCTACCGGAAAACATTGCCACCTTGACTACCTTCATATTGAAATAGAAGATAGAGGTTTACCCGAAGAGGAGAATGGTTGACTGACGCTCTTTTCACGACTCTGCAGCTATTGACTCATCTGCTGGGATGCTTGACTTGCTTTCATGCCTAGCTTTGGAGGCCATAGCATATAGCCCCGCTTCTTCTAGGCTACGAAAGAAGAAGGCGGTTCTCAGCTACGAAAGAAGAAGGCTAACTCTACACGGCACCAGCAGAACTCTTAGATCCCTTACTCACTAACGACTTTTCTAGCCTTCGGAAAGAGAGTCTTAGGGAGGGGATAAAAGAGAGATATTCTATCATAACCCTTACTCACTCAGTAAGTTGAACTTGCTTCTGAAGCCCCAGATTAGTAACTGTAGCTATGAGGAGTGCCACCCGGGCTAGCCTAGTCTTTTTTTGGCCGACATTTATTGAATAGAGAAAGAAAGCACCCCTAGTCCCTTATAGATAGTCAAGGAGAAAAAAGAGGGTAGGCCTTCGATTCTCGTGCATGAAGCCGAGTTTCCTAGGCTGGGGTCTAGGGCTTTTCCGGGTCTTGGAGGAAGGGAAGAATCCAGTAAGTAGCAAGCGCTTGAGAATGAGGAGAAGGTAACTAGCCGCGAATGAGTAAGCGCTATCTAACTCAATCCGTCCGAAGGAATAGAAAGGCAAGCCTTGGGATTAATAGTCAGAGTAAGGGAAGGTCACTCCTGCTTTCAAGTGCTTTATCGTAAGGGGCATAGCCTTGCTCGCGAGCCATTCCTGTAGTTCACTCGGCTTACCGGGAGTAGGTCGAGGTAGAGCAAGCACTAAGTTTAAGTAAGTTCTTTGACTGCGGGAAATAAGGATGATTTTTCAATCCAAGGAAAAGCTTTCGCATTTAGTCAGGAAAATTCTTTATTCTAGGGCTCGCGTATGATTTAAACCAAGGCAAGCAAAGATTCTCGGGCAAGGCTTTCAATCAAATTCCGGCAGGGACGAAGTGGCTTAGTGAGAAGAAGGGACGGTACGCTGAAATGGTGAGTTCCGCCTACGCCTGAATTACCGACTTTTTCCAATCCTAGCTTACCATACGAGGTGCTTGGGAGACTTTACCCTACAATGGCCAAGAACGCCACGAGGCAGCATTAACCCTCTTTATGAGGGGGACAGGGAGGAGTCCACTGTATTTAACCTTAACCATCAGCTAATGGCTCCAGCCTTGGCAAATTCTTTCTAACGCTGAGATTTCCGAGATGCTAGCACAATTGACCTTGAGGGTAGATATCGAAAAGCCCTGGCTTTTAAGTACTCATCTTACCGAGCCCATAAAGACCCCAAGTGCTTGGGGGTAGTACGTCTTTCCACCAAGAAGATAGGGAGAAAGGGAAAAGCGCGCAGTCCCCTCTTTCTGCCTTCCCCGCAGAGTGCTTCCTCAGGGCTCGAACCTGCTGCAATGCACCAACAATGAGGAGTTGGACCGAATGAGACCTCTATAGAAGAAATTTAGTGGACTAATATGAACCTTCGCAGACTTTCACGCTCACAAGGATTGGAACCGTAGACATTGGGTAGACCGACGTTCTAGCTAACAACTGAACTAAGAGCCCTTATTACTATTATATTACACACGACTGTAAAGACGCGATAAAGTAAGCCACCCGGAGGAAGGAGAAGTGCGCCAGCACGTCAGATAAGATGATGAGGAATCCTTAGACTTACGGACTTACATGTGCCGCTTCGCTTAGTCGACTGAAAGAGAATCGAAGCATCCTACTTCACTGTAAATGCTGCTACGAATTCCTTCCAACGGGTCATACTGACTTCCTTCTCTCGCCTGAGACGTCCCGCCTCTGCCCCCAGCCTCTGCCGTTGACGAAGAAAAGTCTGGATAGTCAGTAGCTCCTCCAGCCTTGTCGGCATATCCTGAGAGAGGTCTCTCGAGAGTGTAGAAGCAACAACTAAAGATAGTAATCCAGCATCAAATATGAAGAAGATTTATCAAGTCTTTTCCGGCCTGGAGGCTTCTGAGGAATACAACCCAGCAAGCACTCCAAGAGGCTCGGCAGAGAGAGGGCCTGAGGAAAGATTGATGAAAGCTAAATAACTTCATCAAAGATGAGAATCCTTCTTTCTACACCTTCTACATTAACGCTGGAAACTGGATAGAAAGATAGCACAAAAGAACCAAGAACAAGAAGGGTAGAATATACCTTATGATCCCTTAGATCTAGCTATGCTTGCTTGCTGATCTGCACTACCTATATTCTATTCTTGACACATTAGGGTAGGAAAAAGAGTAAGCTGAGCTCTCGCTGTGAGCGCTACCTTAGCACTGTTTTTTTGGCACTCAGAGAAGAGTTGAAATAGTCCTATCTAGGAGAGGGCTTCTCACTTTCGTGTCAAAAAGTCCTTCAGGCAGAGAAGTGCGAAGCCTTCCCGGGGGCAGACTGCGAGAGTTCCAAGCCAACAATCCCTACCTGCGAGAGTTCCAAGCCCTACCTTGATTTTTTGACTTTTTCAGGCTTTCGGAAATGAAATTCAATATTTCCTTCGGTGTAGATGTATTATAAAGTAGCACACGAACTAGGAAGAGTCTTGACGTAATCCATAGAAGGAAGGTTCTTTTTAGAGAATAGCAGCGCTTTTTCTTCTTCTCTAGTAGAAAGAGCTTTTTCTTCATTTGTGTAAACAGTTCCAAAGTCTACTTGGTCTTCATCTTCTTTTTCTTCTTCTTTTTCTATCTCTTCTTCTTTTCTATCTCTTCTTCTTTTTGCTTGATCTTCAATAATCTCATTCTCTCTCTCGATCTGTGCTGTCTCTTCAATCATCTCATTCTTTGTCCCTTTTCCTTTCTCTTTAAGGATCCGCTTTAATAGATTTTTGAGATATTTATTATCTTTCTCTAGATCAGTGACATCATGCATTAGTGATTGAATAAGGCCTCGACTAGCCGCTGATAGCCTTGACAAGTCAAGTACTTGGAGAGGAATTGTATCAACAAGGATCCCTTGTTTTTTCACAAAGATCCTCTTGATTCCTTCTTTTATGCCTAGATTGTATCTTGATCTTTTCTTTTCTATCTCTAAAGACCTCCAATCAACACTGAAGTGTCTTATTACCTCAACTTGTAGAGTACGTTTTGGGTTAGCATACTGTGTCTCAAACCACTCTGGACTGACCTCATTTTTTGCAGCACCCTTGTACTTGATAATATTTTTCTTATCCTTGCTTTTGTAGCAATAGGCTTTAGGTGCTAAAAAGAAGGCCTTCATCATTATGTCCTCAAGTTTAAACTTCCCTAAGACTGTTGATGAGACAACTGAATCTGGAAGGGGATTCGCAAGGACTACTGAGTCAGTGTCGGTGTAATAACAATCATCTCTTGATATATATGGGTACATATAGATTCTTGCCCACGCTGTTATAGCAGCTGATATTTGGACAGCAGAATTTCTAGGAGGGTTCCAATGATGATGTTTATTATCCTTCATTTCATCTTTCGTATTGCTCTTGTAGGATACATTAAAGATTTTCTCGCTTAGAGCTTCAGCACTTTGAAATGAATTATCGAGAGCCTTCAACAAATAAATGTATCGGTTTTCATCGCAGGTTTCCGTAATTGTGCTTATTGGGTTTATTCCAAACCTACCGTAGAGTGAATTCATTAGAATCTTATATACAAATGACAAGGCATCATTTCCAGCTTTCTTTGCTTCTAACCTGCTTTCAAAAAGAGTACTAACATAGTTCTTGAAAGGGCTATCCATCTTCTTAAAGAGATAGCCATGTAGAGGGAAGACTTTGTAGCCTATGCTGACTGCATACTTTAATTCTTCGCTAAAGTATACACCTACAAATGTACCTGTTGGAAAGATTAGAACCCCATCCTTTCGATAGGGAAGAAAGGGCCTCTTTATAGTCTCAGGACATATGACATAGGCCTCTATAAAGCCAAAGATGCTATCTAACTTAGTATTTGACTTAAGCTTTCCCGAGGAGAAGAACTTCTTCGTGCCAAGGACTCCACAAGAGATACGGGATGTGCTAAAGGTCCTGGTGGATTGAGCATTCGAATCCTTCTCTCTTGCTTTTGACAGGTATAGGGCTCCTGCCCCAGTTGAGGTCATAAGGAAAGCTTCGGGTTCTATAGGCATGACAGAGCATAAGTGAGTCAGAGATGAGATAGGATGCCCAATTGAACTTAGCTGTTTACACAACCCATATCAATCAAGTAAACGATTTGATTGCTCATACGCTGACTTCCTCTGGGACATTTGAATTCAACCTACTTAGTAACATGGTTCACGCGCTCCTCATTCTTCTTCCAAAGGCGGGCCATATGATGACACTTGGTCCATTAGCGCTACATAGCCCCATCCCACCAGCAGCGAGAACTGCTATCGATAAGTTAGTTCCTCCTGCGGATCTCTTTGCTTCCCCTGGGTGGTGGGCCTTCATAAATTCTTAAATGAAAAACTCTGGATGGGAGGTATGCTTGGCGACGTAAAACAATAAAGAATTTACACCCCTCTCTCTTTAAGGCTCCTTAAGGAGTGGCATCTGACCACAACATGCACAAAAGGAGAGCAGTAAATCCAAAGGAGTTCTATCTGACTGGATTCGCCTGCCTTCTCTCTCCAAATACCAAGATCTGCCTGCCGTCAAACTCCTATTGATAGGCCAGTGGACTCAAGTCATTTGTCGTCCCGGAAGACTTGGCCCACTTCCGGACATAGGAATTCCGAACTCATGGGATTGCTCTAGGAGCTATTACACGAGGATTTTTTTCATGAGCCGGAAAAGTTTGGACTTCTTGCACAGAAGAAAATAAGAAGAAATACGACAAGCAAGAATCGAATTCACACGCCTGTGAGTCAGGCAACAAAGAAAGGAAAAGAGGATGGCCCCTTAGACGATTAGAAAGCTAATGGTTGGCGTCGGGAATGAATGGGTATACACCCGACCTAAAGCTTCAAGCTCAGAAATATCTTCTTTCTGATTCGTTGAATTCAGACCATAAAGCAAGCATGAAAGTCTTTTTCCTCACACTTAAATAGAAGAATGAAATAGTTGGGATCAGATAGGGAAGTGCTATCGGAAGCTCGGTACCACTAGTACGAGGAGTGTCCAAAGGACGAGAATCAAGCATGTCTGCACGACGCAAGAGATCTAGGGCATCTTTTTCTGCTGACGAAGGATAACAGTGCGACCCTGCCGATAAACTTCCATACCAATAATAACGTAGTGTAGAGGGCTGGCTCATCAATCGAGTACGGTCCGTGTGCCCTTTTTCTCTTAGTCGCTAATAGAAGAAAGCTGCACAATCATTGGAGTGCCCGGGCATATCAACATCCTATTCCTATTCCTCAAGCTGGACAGAGGGTAGAAAAAGTCGAACGAGAGAGATCGGTAAACATAGGGCCCCAGATCGGTAGACGAGAGGACTTTGACACATTGAAAGCGATTGTGAAAGAAGATTCTAACCCAGCAGAAAATCTTTCTTTGAAAGCTTCGGCAGGGTCTTTTGATCTGTGCGGAGAATCTTACATTCTTTTTACATTGGTTCTTATTAGGTAAAGAATAAACTGCCTTACCTTGACTTGAATGGAAGGTTCCAGTAATCCCATCCTCTTACTGAATATGGTCTGTCGCCTTGAGGAGATGTAGGAACGAATCCTTACCCAGAACTGACACTCGGTTTAAGGCACAAAAGATAGGATCGAATCCGAAACAATAGAGGAAGCAGCCTCTCTTAGTCAGGGCAATCGTACGAGGGGTCTGGAGCTCCTGAACCAAATTGAGTGAACCAGGCATTGGGCTCTGACACTACCTCTGAAAAAGGTTTGGGCTTTGGGCACAGTAGTTATTTCATGGATCGGATATGATAGAGCCGAGGCTAAGACTCCTATATATAGATATTTTGGGCGGCTTTGTTGTATTGAGTGAATGGTGAGAAAGGTCTAACAGGAATCCTAATTCCCAATCGGCTTCATCAAGACCGTCCACTTTTGCCTAAGGCTAAGTCGTAGAAGTTTTCTTTTCTTTCATGCTTACCGCAACTGACTAAACAGGACATATGGCCGGGCAGGACGGCTTTGCTTAAGACCGGAATGCTACCCCCGCTAGAACTCCAGAACCTCAGTCAGTGATTGCGCCATAACAGAGTGCTAGTGGGCCAGAGAGATAGAGATATTGATTAATGATATTCATAGGGATTGCGATTGCACTTACGCTTGCTGCCAGCCTTGAACTTGAAGTGGATCTCCTATCTATATTCGAAAGCTTGAAGAGGGCTGATGGCTGATTGCTAAAGAAAAATTTTCATTGAAAGCGATTCCTCCCTTTCCCTTTCGACTAGAACCCTTGATAGCATGAATAGATTATAGGATTGAGGGTCATGGATCCACGTGTCTCCGTTCCCTTCCAACGAGGCCTAGCAGCAATCCCTAGGGTCGGATTCATCAGAATGCGGGCAGAGGCTGCTGATGAACTTCGATTTTGATCAAAGGCCCTTTGGACGGACAATGAATCGGACTCAGAGTCGGATGGAGCACTCAATGGAGAGATTCCCTTTTGCCTCTGCTCATTGGTCTTATTGAAGATGATTGATTCGAACGAGAGAGATAGAGGGAGGAGAGCCAGGTGGGCTCGTGGATGGCAAAGAACTACTTGGGTCCACGCACATTATAGAGAAATTCTCATCCAAGGACACCGTAAAAAGGGTTTAATGACCTAAGTCTGGCTGCTAGAGATGAATCGAGGTACTTACCCGCCTCATACCTCTTCCCTGGTCCCGGCTCATCGCCAGGAGGAACGAAGGACTTTTGATGCCGTCCCTGAGCCGGCTTGGTGGGATCCCGATATCGATATGCTCTGCCGGAATATACAGATAAAATTTGGATCGGATCTGGGCCCGGATACACTCGTTTGCTCGTCCCTTCTTTCTCCGTCTAGATGCCCAGAGAGGATTAAAAAGGTTGAGATTCGCCGTTCATTGTCTCGGTTCGGCTCCGACTGGTCTGACTTCGGGGGTTGGGAGATATCGGAAATCAGCTGCCGTAGGCTTGGATAGAGCTATTTATGGTCAAGAGGAATGAGATGAAATGGTTCCGCCTGGTTGTTCTGCACTTTAGTCGAATTCCGTTCCGTCAGGGGTTCTTTCGTTAGTTCGATGCCGATTCGTAACCATTGGTTCCTGGGAAAGAGGGATCACTAGCGGAGGTTGGCTCGCACTTAGATGTTCAATACCCTTGTGCCCCAACCAAATTCTGGTGAATGAGCTGGTCGTTGCTTGGTTTCCCCATCCTCAGAGTAAAGCTTGGAGGGGATCTACCCATTTCAGATGCAGCTTCTCCGGATGGTGGTTCTTCCCCGCTAGAATGGGATTTGTCGGTGCCAGGTGGATTGGAATCCTTTGATTGATGGTCAGGAAAGGGATACAATTGAGGTAAAGACGACCTCAACACAAGGAGAATGGATGACGATGAGAACAAGGTAGAATCCAAACAGAGGGAATAGAGGATTACGAACACAGTCCTAAAGCAAGTTCCAAGAACGAGGAGAAAGAAGATAGCCCAGAAAGGCCTACAACCAGAGCCAAGTAGACAGATAGCGTTCCAGAGACCAATTCACCTAAGGGGAACCAATAAGTCCCCAAGCCGGTCCAAGCGGAGCTCGGTGATTAGACGTAGGGATTGCTCCAACTATTATACGGTACGGTCCAGCGAGTTAGACTCGTGCTTCACCATAAGGAAAAAAGCATGCTGGTAGAGTGCACTAGACCCCAGCGAGGGTCGTAGCCATTCGCTTTCACGAAGAGGATAGTGCTTTCAGACGGCTTTCTCAATCGTGCCCAGAAGCAACACTTTACACCATGGAAGCAGCAGTGTTGAGTGCATCCTTTTCTTCATACTACGGTACGGTTCAGTGCGCAATCAGTCCTGCGAAGCAGTAGCAATAGGGTACCAAGCTATTTCGAAAGCTTCCGTTCGAAAGCTTCCGTTTCAAGTTCAGAATCCGATGTGAGGAAAAGAATCCTAGGTCAAGGCAGTAGCACGGTAGGGGATCAGTCCCTTGTTCTCAGTGCTTAGTGTGAAATGACTTAGTCAAGAGATCGTAGGATACCGGCAAAGGAAGAAAAGGGAGGCATTATAGGGCGTCACATGTTAGGCTTTGGAGGGACTGTAGGTAACTGCTCTTAGGGAAGTCAACAGTTTACCCACTATAGAAGTTTGACCCCAGAAAGAGATTGGCACGGAAATGAGGTTTAAGGCTTTGAGGCCGTTAGTGCAGTTGGCTTACCTGGCTGTGGTCTTAGTGCAGTTGGCTTACCTGGCAGTGGTGGAAAACGTGAGCATGGCAACGGGGTAGAATAGCTAATGTTGGGGCGGCTGGAAAGTTCTTGTCCACCAGGCAAGCAGTGGAATAACTTGGTAATACCACCAACTCTTTCTCTTCTCTTATGAGATTTATCTGTGATCCTCTGGCTTACGCATTGTGTGCTCTGGCTTACTTATTCGATGATAAATGTCAATCGAGGGCACCCTCATTTCCAGAGATAGAATCAGGCTGGGGAAACCCTTTCGCGACATTCTGAAAGAGGGGGAAAAGGCCTCCTACTGAGCAAGATCATTAATGAGTAAGGAAGCCCTTAACTTAGGGCAGCCTGTCTCACTTCACGCAGCATATCCCCTTTTTCATTCTAAACTATAGATTCCTTTGCTCTGGCGTTGGAGGGACTCCGTCTTGCGTTCCCCCGTGGACATTCGTAGTGGGGCATCTTTTTCGTTCATTCCTCCTTACCTTAGCCGGAGGGCACTCTTTCTCGTCGCTTGATAGCTTTCAGTTTGAAGCCATAATCAATGGAATTCGATGCTGCTTCGAAGATGCAGTTTCCCTAACGAGTTCCCCTATACATCCTGATCGCTGACGGCTGTCTTGTAAGACTTCCCCTCCATAGTAACAAGGGATCCACTAAGCCTTCCAAACGAGTTGGGGATTCACCCTCTCTTCCGGGCATAGCCGTCTACGCAGACCCTTAAAATGCAAATCCATACAAGGAATGGCTTCTTACTTTCCATCCATGAACTCTTACTAATTCACATTTATGAATGCTCAGATTATACCTCATGGATGCTGGGCCTTTTTGAAGGGGCCGTGGCAGCTGGCGAGACCCCTTATTTAGGCTTTACTAATAAAATAAGATAGATAAGATAGAAAGGGCTTTTTCAGCTTACTCTGCTACATCGGACCCTTAACAGGGTGCCGCGGTTTGTGGGCTTGAAGGACTTAGCGCCGAAGTGGTATCAGAGCCAAAGGTTAGGCCAAGCCATGGCTAGTGGGAAGAACCCGTAGGCTAGTGCCGTCGAAGAGGCTCGACGGAGATGGTTCGAATCAAGCGAAATCAAAGGCATTCGTTGGCACCCGAGATGCTAAGGATCGAAGACTTTTTGGATATGGAGCGGCTTGTCGGACGTAGTCCGAGGAGACGTCGGTGAATACGGCTGCCATCTATCTTGATGGTTCAGCCAAGTTCTGGGTGGCGGACCAAAAGACGTAAATAAGGCAGAGCGTGAAGTGCAATTAGATCCATTTTGAAGACGGCGGAATGGAGGGTTCCTGCCCGGTTGTGGTCCGACATGTTGATGAGCCTGAAGCAAACAGGCCCCATGCCGATCTTCGCTTGGGCCGGCTCCGAGGCTCTACCCTGGCTTTTCATTGGTTCCTCCCCAGGGCCCCTTTATCATATCGCGCGTGCATCTTCAAGCAATCGGGGGGGGGGCGCCGAGTACATAGACGAGGCGGTCCCAGGAATGAAAGCCCATTCCTCTGGAACTCGGTTTCACAAAAAAGGAAAAATCTTGTGAAAGCGTAGCGTAGGCGAAACCTGGCAGCCCGCCCAGAGTTTGACCTTATCCGGTCCTGGTTTGAATCTTTCCCCCGCCGGGAAGAAGACGATCAGGATCTCACGTGTGGCAGCTGTTGGAACAAAGTCCTACATCCAAGAGGTACCTACCTAGAGGAGAGAAAGGAAACTCACCACTCATTGGTGAAAGAGGAGAGAGAAAGGACCAATTGAAGGCCCCGGGGCCGGAATGCGGTAGGGTCTTCAAGCCCCACGCTTGATTCTCGAGATTCATGGGCCTAGAACTTCGATCCGAACCTTCGCATCTATCTATTTTATCTTAGAGGATGAACCACGCCCTCGTTATCGCCCCTCGCTACTGCTCAACCTCGCTATCGTATTGATTCTTGCCGGGCCTTCCTGATTCCAATTCCTTATTGAGATCGAGATCTTGTTCCATTAGACCCAGTTCGGTCAGATCAGTTCCATAATCTAGCTTGCCGGGGCCGGGCTTGAAGTCTTTGGTCGGGCCGGCCGTAATGAATGATCGTTGTTCGAGAACAAAACAATAAGACTTAAGGGTTTCGCTATCGCTCTTCGCCTAAAGCCGTAACTTCGTTGTTAAACCTTCGCTATCGCGAGAATATAGCGATCGAAGACGCTCAGCTGCTTTGCCTATTACGAAAGCCGTATTGCCCGAAGGGCATGCTGCAAGAGCGTGGGCGAGTGGTAAGCGTAGGAGGCGCGCCCGAAGGGCAGCGGCAGCAGTGTGGTTCCAGGTGCCGTCGCGTCATTGAGATCTGCGGGGACTTCGACTGCCGGGTGAAGAGAAGGGGTGGTAGGCTTAGTAGGGCTCGAACCTACAATATCACCGTTATGAGCGGTACGTTTCAACCAATTAAACTATAAGCCCCTACGGATCTTTACATGCAATTCGCTCACTTAGGGAAGAGCGGACGGAAAGAGGGGGCCTTTTCTCTAAATAGAAAGATCTTCCTCGCTTGCTTGCTCCTGTGACTCTTCAAGGATGGAAGCTTGCAAAACCGTTAGTTTCGATTTCTGTGGGCATTCGGCCACTCAAGGGTCCTATATTTTATCGGCTTGGAGTTTTTGGTGTATGATCCCCAGAATGGGAGGAGGATGAGGAGTCTTTGGGCGTGTCATCTCAAAGCGAGATTGTGCTTATCTATGTAATTATCTGTCCGACTTATCCAATTCCGGAAAGAGATCTATCTATTACTGCGCGAGACTGCAGAAGATGGTTCTTGTGTGACTGGTCTCAGCACACCCATTTCCCTGAAGCGATCAAAGACTTCTTGGGCAACTTCAAAGTCTACGGTGTAACCGTAGGTTCACCTTATGATTCGGGAGTGGTCATGAATAGAAACCGGCGCTGCTTGTGCGGTCTTGGGAAATGGTTGCTTGTCAATCAACATCTGTTTTCCCTTATCGGGAAACTGTGGTAGACTTTATCAATACAGTTCCTCTTTCCCACTTTACCAGCGGCCCCCTCCGTATTTCCAACAACCGCCTAATTTTCTTCGGATAGGGGTGGGACGGATGCAGTATGCGCTGCGGACCAATTCTGAATTCTTTTCGTAGAGGACGTTGCGTCACGTGCCGTAGTGATCCCTGGATGTAGGTAGCCTGTAAGGGCTGGCACCCATAGTGAATGGGCGTTGAGCCAGAACTCCCTTAAGCAAGCCTTTTTCAATTACCACCTTCTTAACCAATTTCTTTTCCCGATTGGGTATTAAGCTTTTCCCGCCGGTGGGTTTTTTACCTTGGATTTGGAGATAGGAGTTTTTCGTTGCCTTATTGGCAGTTCTGAGCCGTTCCCGCGATCTTCCAAGTGGTGATCAAAAGAGTCCGAGCAAAGGAGAAGCACGATACCTAGTTTGCTAAGCCTTTCTAGATGAAATGTGACCCAAGGGTTACAGGGAGAAAAGGTCCAATCAGCAACCAAGGGAGCGCTATCCCATCCTCTTTCGCGGGTTTCTCAGCTCACAAATCTGCGGCGTCAACAAGTTCGAATTCAGACTCTTTTCTTTGACCATCTAGCTAGTCGTCTTCCCTAGAGAGTTGGCTGCTTTAAGAGAGACCCCGGATTGGATCTGCCCTCGTTCTCTCTTGTGAGTCAAGCGAGTTAGAGCAAGTTGCGGTAAGTAAGCACGCCATCAAGTCTGACCTAAGGGGCCCGCTCTCAATCCAGTAAGGAGTGAACGATTGAAGTCTTCGTATTACCCATTGCCTCGATAATCTTATATTGAGAGCCCCATAGTCTCAAGTAGTAGGCCTGTAAAGCAAGTAACTCAAGGTTCATGCGAACCAGTAGCAAAGCGGTTTTTAAACCGCAAGTCAGGGGAGGTAAGGAGAGAGCCCAGTAAGCCAGCGCAAGTGGTTTAGTCCAAAGAGTCCTCCAGTCAAGCCGGAAAGACTTTTCTTTCTTCTTCTTAGTTAGAAAGAGTATATGAGAGAGTGGAAGATATTGATGTTGTTAGGCACAGCCCGTTGCAAGGAAGCAATCTTCTGAGACTAGGTTTGATTCTGAGACAAGGATATCTTCTGCGAACTTCTTGCTTTCCCTTCTACTTAGCTATCTTAGCTTGGCATCTACTCTACTTTCACTAGATGCACAACTCAAAAGCTAGAACTGACGCATCTATTGAAATGAAAGAAGGGAACTCGTAAGGCTGAGCTGCCGTCTTCTTTTGAGGTGGGGAAGAAGCCAACAAAGACAAGGGAAAAGAAAAGTATATTCCAGATGATGAGGGAAAAGATGAACTTCTTTGAATCAGTGATCGCTGAAGGTAGTTTACTAGCTTACTTCTTAGAGTAAGGCAATACTCGTTTCAAGCTTTTTTTTTTGATCTCCTCTTTCTTTCTAGTTAGAGAGACCTAGATGAAAGCCTCTTCAGTAAACTCTTTCCGCTTCCGCTTCTGAATCTGGATGGCGGCTTTGGTTGGAAAAGAGAGTCTTTCAGTTACGGTTTAGGGCTAGTGAGTTACTAGACGTTCGTGAAGGCAGACAGACAGGCGCTCGTAGACAGAAAACGGTTTTCGCAGAGCGACAAAGCACTTCTTTCATTAGTCAAAAGACTGAAACTGACTCATAGGTCAAAAGTCTACCTGGAAAAAGGATCGAGAATCGGGTTCGGAAGTGACGATTTGAATGAAATAGAGTCAGTTTGAGTTTGAAGGAAAGCATGTGAAGGGTACAAGACAGTAGAAAGAGGTAGTAAACGGGAGTCAAGAGACTCTCTTTTTGAGACTCTATCCCGCTCAGGAGATTAGGACCGGCGGGCATAAGCAGCCACCTAAGGGTTATGGGCATCATTAAGTAGATAGTCGTTCTTATCTAAGGGGTCCCATGTTGGCCATGGAAAGTAAGGATGTTGAATTTGGTGATCGTGATAGGGATGAAGATCTCGATGATTCAGATTATGATCTCGATCTAGTCGACTCTGTTGATTCAGTAGATCTGGCCGGTTGAACGCTTTCTAGCAGCACCAAAAGCTTGGGTAGTGGGATGGGGGTTAAACCTGCTCTGGCTCTTGGTTTATGAAATCCCGATTTGAACATCCGGAAGAATCTCTTCTCTACGATTGTCTTTTCGGATCCAGCGAAAGCAAAGGCAGCGAAGCTTCAAGGAAGCCCCTTCTGACTCGACAGTGGTGACAGAGAGCAAGCTACTTTATGGGAGTAAGTGGGAGAGGGTAGTTGGCAATGGATTGAACCCCTCAGTAGGAAGAGGTTGAGGAGGTCAATCCTTGGACTTGTCCTAAGAAGACAAAAAAGAGGGTATACCAGAAGAGCAGGAATAGGATCTTCTCTCCTGGCCTATACTTACCTGTCAGACCACAAGCCTGGAGCTACTCTAAGTCGGAAGTCGAATCCCTTGTTGTTGACCTGCGACAGTCTCAATGCTCTTATGGCAGGGCAGTACCACCGAGATCTCATAGAGGCGGCTCCCTATGAAGGCACCCATCGAGTAGCAACCACTTCGGGAACAGGATTTCTCCCCAAAGCGGGCTTTTCTTCGTCCGCCAGAACGAACCGACCAAAGCGGTGAGGGCACGGTTAGCCCACCTCACCACTCTTCTCCACCCCTATCATGGAATGCCATGATAGGGGCCTGCCGAACATGTGAAATGAGTCCTGCTCTTTCTCTACCTGACTTCATCTTTCACTGTCTAACTCTAACTATATAAGATCGGCCACTCACTCACTCAATCCAAAACAAAGAACATTACTCACCCAATCCATAAAATATGAAGACGTAAAGGTTCAAACATCTCAGTGTTCACAAGCTCTTTTCTTTTTTGTCAACGCTTTCTACATCCGGGAAGTCCGTCGGGCCGGCTACAACCCGCGGCAAGTATACCAGGACGTAACGAGAGAAAGATCTCTCTCCCTCCGTTTTTGGCGCCAAAAACCTGTAAGCCAGGCCAGGGCGCACAGAGGTCTGTCCCGGAAAAAAAATTCATATATATACCAATCCCGATCCATTAGGTTCTTCGATTTGTTCTACTATGTTTGGCACGAAATCCATCATAAATAAGCTCGACCAAGGATAGATGATAAAGTATGTTTCATGGTACGTGATAAAGTAAGTCCCTTTTATCTTTCTCCCAATCGGCAATTCTCACAGCTAACTCGATGTGGAGTTAATTCTTCTCATTTTTGAATGAATCCGAATGTTTTACAATATCTTCCAGAATGTTAAGGATCTTAAGCCGTTTTTAAGGGGAAGCTCGATATGTGTCTGTCATCTTCCAGGGGGAATGAAGTACTTCTACGCTCTCCTTCTGCTTTTCTAATGCCCATCTTTTTATTGTAGTAATAAACCCCTGCTTTCCTGGGGACTTCTCGCATGGACTATCCAATTAGGCCTGCTCTCTCAGGCAAATCGCTCTCTGAACGACTCCTGACTCGACTAAACAATGAAGAGTAATAAGAAGTGAAAAGGCCTTGACGCGATAGAGACTAACAAGGGAACTTACCAATACTAAAGGCGGATCGATCAGGCTGAAGCTATTGTAGCATCTCAAGCTTCTCTTTCTTTTGCACCCCCCTACCCTGTACTGCCGAACCTTTTATTCTGTATGAATCCTCTATAATAACTCATAAACCGATTCAAGTGATTGAAAGACAGGACCCACAGTTACAAGACCGTTGCGACAGTTGTTGATACCGATACAGTTTCCCTCAGACATGACGACCGGGAAGACCTCTTACGAGAGTTGCTTGCCTTCTACCGATTGACTGCTTCTATTCCCGTTATGCCCCTATTTATTGAACTGCTTTCTCTATTTGATTACGGATTTGCTTAACGAATACTTACCGGTAATTCCTTGCTTGACAAAAGAGAAGGAAAAGGAAAGCTTTAGCTTTGAGAATAGTTTACTAGAAAGCACTGGAAGGGAATCGCTTTTCTTTCTATAAAAGGAAGGACGGGATTCCTCCAAGCCTGATGTAGCCTTATTAGCGAGAGTTTTGACTGGTAGTAGTACCGGGAGCGCGGACTGACGCACTCGATGCCTACGAAAGAAAAGAAAAAAGCCTACGAGATTCACTCATAACAGAAGGCCACCTATCGTGCTAATAAGAAAAAGGAGCGAAGCCTTATTAGTTAGTCAAGTAATCAAGGTCAGTAAAGCGGGAAGAAATGTTCCGGATACTGAAACCTATGAAGCAAACAACGGCTACCAGAAGAGCGGCATCCGTTTTCCACAGGACAGTGGCGAGAGATCCATTCTCGATAGAGGAGAGTACGAAAGAAGACAGGGCCAGACGAGATATTGAAAGGCTTGAATGGACAGGTAAGGGACAGACTGATTGCACCTACCAGGCAAAGGACTTTATTGGCTTAATTCAGAAGCAAGCCAAAAAAAGAAGGGATTCGCTTCCAGAAGTACTATGACGAAAGGGAATATATCTATTTGAAGGAAGGTACTCGTGTACGGGAATCGAAGTGAGACGAACAGAACTGAGCTTGCCAACCAGGAATGAAGAAGCAACGGACAGATAAATATTTACATCCTTTATTCTATCCTTTAATTGATTGCATACCGTCTTGCTCCTGTTTACCGTACTATTAGCTGTACTTCTTTCCGAATGGTTCATTCCCTACTTACTCTATTAGGGGCATACTAAATAGTTGTCTTTCCTTTCCTGTACCATTTGAATTTCCTTCTGATCCCTGTACTCTTTCTTTCGTCATAATTTCTTTTCTTTATACCTGAGTGAATTGAAGCATTCCGGGTCGATCTCGTCATCGTCCATCTCTAATCTGACGCTGTTTTTTTGAGTGGCTCCCCGCATTCGCATGGGCTACTCACTCGGTGCTACAAACGTGGTTAACATAAGTATCTTTGATCACATCTATTAAGAATTGGAGATTGGGTGAGCGTGTGGTAGTATGAATGAATTCCCTGCATAGGTAGGGATTGGATTGCTGGAAGATCTGTTATATGGTAGGCTTATACGATAGGTAGGAGCGTCTAATCAGTCCTTGCTTTTTAGAGCTTCTCTAAGCATAGAATCCCGGATTGGATTCCTATTCTTTTTTTTCTAATTCAATTCATCTGGACCTTAAAAGAAGAGTGTATTCGATTCTTCAAGTGCCACAGTTGATTCTTGAACAAGGCATTGACGCAACCTACTGCCAAGACCGTCTAAGGCGCAAAGAGCCTCTCCTACCACCTACCCCTAATTCCCATCTCCGTTCTATCAAAGGCATGAAGTGAAGGAGGGTTCCGCGCTAGGCCAACAAGCCCAAGGTGAGACAGCCCTGCTAACTCGTACTCTTCTTTGAATGCCCGGATTCAATAGCAGCAGAGTAATGAAAAGCAAAGACCTCCGCTTCATTTCACTTCTTGGCCTGGCCACTCGGGCTTGGCTGATCGAGAAAGCGTTCAATCTCCTCCTCGCTTACCTTTCTTGGTCACAGCTAAGAGTTCTTTACTTTATGTTGATGTCATACCCAGAATCCGATTTGTGGCATCTTTCCTTGTGTGATTTGTTAGAGAAGGACTTCTTTCAGAAAATATTAATAATAGGGCGGGAGTGAGGCATGGAATTGTATGCTTCCCCTCTTTCAGTGCAGGAAGGACTGCTTGGTGAAATGACGTACTTATGATTCCAAAACTCTCAAGCAAGGGAGTGCCGATAGGGTATCAAAACCACTCTTTAGAAAGATAGCCTACATTGAACCAAAGGACTGATCCCCACGCCGAATGAGATGTCGTATACGCCAAATGCTCTTTCCGTTGCAGGCATAAGGGCTGCAGGCACATTATAGATAAAGCTACTTGAGCTCTTTTCGGAAGAGAAGACGTCACTTCTGGGACCGCCCTAAAAACAACCCTAGTCTAATCGTGCCGCTTGAATCAAAGCTTCAATAAGCGCGGGTTCTTTCCCTTAGTAGATCTTGCTCTCGGGTGAAGTCCTTATACTTGGCTTGGCCACTCTATCACTTGGGCTGGGATCGCTTCGCACCGTCATTCATTTCCCGTTCTCCGGGACTACTCTATGGCTATTACGCTTTTTCCTTCAACGGAAAGAGTACCAGCAAAAGCAGAGTTCAAAGCATCATAAGAGCAAACCGAACAAGCAAGAGACAAGAGCTTCTTCTCGGCATTCTTAAGAAGTGGATTCCCGGCTACTTGACTACACTATTATTGTGAAAAAGGCACATTAAGAAGTTTTTCTCTAGCCTTGAGGCGGTTAAAGTACTGGAATGGGAGTGTAGGGTAGGACCTCCTAAAGTCAAAGTCAAGAATTTTTTGTTTTGATCCTCGGAGTCTGCCCGGGAAAGAATAATCCCAGTCGATCTTCCTACTGACTTTGCAGCGCTTACTAAGCATGGACTAATTACTAGCTAACATTTCATTTCACTAGTAAACTGGAAAGCGAAAGCGAAAGGAAAAAGGTAAGTGAAAGGAGCGGAGCAGCTCGACTTCCAGGAGAGGTACAAAGTGACTCGACTGAAAGGAGAGGAGCTATTAAGCAGCGAGACCAATGGGATATATGCTGGTACGAAGTTACGAGACCAGACCATAGGGTCTAAGCTAAGGAGAGGAAGAAAACGGAAGAAAGATTCCGCACTGCTATGAGAAAGAATCTCACAGTAACTTATTAGCGAAAGCAAGTCCTTCTTTACTTGCAGCCCTAGGTAAGGCGCGGGTTTAGTCTTCCGTTACGAAGTCAATTTCTTTTGATGGCCTTCTTAATGAGCTTTCTCGCCTTTCCCCAGTAACCTCTGTCTCACTTATTGACCTAGAATCTGAGGTTAGACCAGTCAGCTTACTCGAACCTAGAGCGGCAGCACCTTATTCCACTACGTATCCGTCTGTCTGTTTAAAGTTAAAGAAAGAAATTGCTTAGATAAATAAAAAAGTCGATCTTTCTTCTCTTATGATCTTTCGACTTTGATCGAGGGCGGCCAAATATGAGATAGGTTGCAGCTATAGTCAGAACTGAACCTGGCTCATTTCGTAATGTTGACCCTAATCTATTAGATTCTAATCCAGAGTAAGGGGATTGCCTTCTAAGGATCATAAACTGAAGTTAGGAGTTATTTAATTCAAATTTTCCTCTGGGAAGAATCTGAGTTCATAGGAAGGATAGAGCTCTTCTCTTTGATAAAGAAAGGGGTTGTATAGGAACTGGAGCAGCTACAATAGCTTTAGCGCTAGGATTCGACACGCATGTGTTAAGCATATTCTTTCAATATCACATGATTTAGGCTGCGCACCTACCTACCTATGAGCTTGAACAGTTGGCTTACCAACTTCAAGAGTGGGCTTACTTAGATGGAATAGTAAGCAAGAAAGGTGAATCATAGCAAGACAAAGCAGATCAAAACATCCCTTCTTTAGCTTTGCTCTTGCGTAATTCCGAAAGAAAATCCATATATTATATATTATATTGGCAGAACCAGTTTTAGACCCTAGATGTCTAAATTGGTTGCGAGGGTGTCTCAAGATGCCTTAGTGGACCCTTAGAAGCCCGATGCTAAGAATCAAGAGAAATAGGGCTGCGCTAAACCTTACGTAAAAACCTTACCTTACGACTGCTTCGAGAGCGGATAGAGCATCCTCTTTTGGGTTGGGCATGAATCCTATTTTCATCAATCCGAATAGTCAATGCCGTTCTTCGGCTGCTTCCTCCTTTCATGCTTCCTGCTGCACGAGATGAGACGGATGGACTACGAACAAAAGGGGCGCTAATCTCATGGGCGTAAGTTCCCTGCCGGATTTCCTATTCATCTTTTCATATAGTCATCATCAGGGATATCTTGAAATCCTGGTCCAGTTGAGGTTGAAGGTGCGAAAGAATGGCTATTCTCTTGCTCGTGTCTTGACCACAGCTACTGCTACTGCTCGTAGTCATAGGAAGAGCTCAACTTGCAAGTATCTGTTCTATCTCCCCCTTGCTTTCAATTCCTATATTGATTGTAAAAAAGACTTCCTACTTGTCTTCCCCTGTATAGAAATAATAAGTGGAATCCCATATCTGCTATTGCTATCTTCCGTGAAAGAATTCAAATAAAGTCTTGTAGTGGAGATCCGAATAGGAGTAGTCACAGTCGAGTGGCTTACTTGTCCTTGTCTATTATCGTTCGCTAGTTGAGATACCCCCCCAGGCATCCTTACAACTGCGCTCCCTAAGATTAGCAGCACTTTCAGGTCTTGTTAGCTTAGGGCATGGTAGGGGGAGCGAGTAAGACTAGAGGAAAGACGGGATTTTTCTTTCTTTCTAGCTACTTAGCTACACCGGAGAGGGAGAGGCTACTCGGACTAACAAGAAGAGTAGGATTAGTAGTAGTCCTTTACTTTAGCTGCATGTGTTAGCCTACGTTCGCATTACGGGCTACCAATTATGGCATCCCTAGTGCTCTCTTACCTCTTCACTCCTAACCTTCCTACAAGAAGTGCTCCTATCAAGTGGAGCACAAACTTGGACTCATAAGGAGTGAGACTAGGCGGTCACCCTATTCTATCCAAAGTGCTTCCGTCAAGGGAAGCACTAAAGAAAGAATAGGAGGGTGTTGTAGCATCCGAGCGTAGCAAAGGTAGCGACTAGGTATAACAATAAGAAAGAGATCTCATTGCCATACAAAAAGGAGGAAAGGAAGAAGAAGAATAAGACAGAAGTGTGAAAGCAGCGTCACTCCTTCTCCTTTCAGTCGAGCTATTTCATCCCTTCTTAGCCCTTTGACTCTTCAAGCAAGCAAGTGCACTGAAAAGCTGCTATCATGAATCTTCATTGCTTATATTATTATGCTTTGTCTCGCTCTTAGAAAGATAAAACAAAAGCTCGTTTATTTCCTGCTAGCACGCCCCACTCCTAACTGCATAATAAAGACAAAAGAAAGAAAGCACCTAGGCTAAGAAAGGGGGGGTTCCCGCTTGTCCGCTAGCCAGCTTAAACAACCGAAAGGATTGGCTCGGGGCTAAGTAAGATAGGACTCCCACACGGTTTATGGGTGACTCAACAGTCTTATTTGCGGAGAAGGGGTAATAGGCGCACGCAATCAGGCAAGCATTGTTCCTTGGTAGTATGCCCCGGGGGGCGAGTCTTCATCGGATATAGTGCAAGCAATAAGGGTCCAACGATCTTTTATCCATTTCAGCTTTGCTGCCTATTAAGAGAATAGGTCCCGAAAAAGCGGTCGACCGCCCTTTTTGCTGACCGATGACTCGCTTGTTCAGTACTGCTAACTATTAGAGGAAGATGCCGTCTCCTCGGGACTACCAGTAGTTTCGGTTGTTGAATCTCGTGCAAGTTAGGTTGTGGTTGTATTGGCTGCAAGCGGAACGAGGGCGCTTTAGGTGTGTGTTGACCATGCGCTCTCGCGTCATGTAATGTCGTATGTATGATAGAGGTGGTGTGGTGATTGACCTCAATGCTAATGGTTATCCCCAAGGTTCAACGAATGAATGAAGCTATGATCGTACCCGGATAGAGATGATGGTCTTCCTCTTCTGTCTCCAAGCCGGCCATAATAGAATAGATAGGCGAAGCAGCCAATAGCAGTCTGTTCTCGCCTATCGATAGATAGCAGGTTGCTTCCAAGCTCAAACCATTTGAAACGGAATTGCTACTTTTTTCTTGTTATTGATCTTGTTATTGATAGAGTGGTATTCTCCGCCCCTGTCAAATAAAGTAGAGGGAGAGAACTGGAAGAGAGAAAGAGCCAAAGGATTTACAAGTCTAATGGGAGAAGAATGGCTGACACGTTGAAGACTATGAAAAACTGTTTGTTAGACTTCTTTATTGCGTTGCGAAGAGAGATCGAAGACGAAGATTTTCTGACGCAGTGCAGGCACTGGATGGAAAAGACAGAGAAGAGAACAACCCACCGGAAGGGCATACCTCAAGGAGCACCAATCTACCCCGGCAAACATCTATCTGCACGAAGCCGACCTATGGATAGAAAGCAATATGAAATAAAAAAGATGCTTTGGGAGTGTGAGATAGGGGGACGGGGAGTACGCAGCCGAACAACCGCAGGGGCTTACAGCAGTGATAGCTGAACTAACCAGACTAACCAGATGGGCCGCCCAAAACCTGGAGCTGACATTTAAATCGGAAATCAACGTCGGATCCCGGCTATCCGAAAAACGTAGACTGAAGCGGAGGATCACGAAATGCAACAAACACAACAAGGGGCGAACCAAGCGCTTGCGCGAAGGAAGAAGCGAATCAATCAGAATGGGGACAGGGAGGAAAGGCGAAAGAGAGATTTTCGAGCTTGCAAGCAGCAAGCAACAACGGCTGAAAAGCCGTTGCGCGCTAGCTTGTAGTTTAGGGGTATAGTAGGAGGGTGCCCTTTTCAAAACTTATTCTTTTCAAAACATATTCTAAATATATATATTCTATATAAGATAAGGTAAGCTTTTTCTTTTGGAACCCTAGTTTTTTTGGAGTTTTCCGCAACCTTACTAATATTAAAAAGCTTTTTCAGCTGCATCGTACTGCCGCATAAACAATGGATCCGCCGGGCTGGATGAGCAACCTTCTATCTGGCCTATATACCAGTAGTGGAGTGGCTTGCTACTTTCAATCAGAAAAGGAAAATTTGAGCGGGAGAAAGAAGTTGTCCCCTCTTCTCTGGTAAGCCGCCGCCGGTCATATAGAGCGCTCCGCCCGCCACCTCATGTTCCAAAGTTAAACGATTGTTCTTCCCCCTCTTTTTCTACATATGCGGTGGCGGGTTTGGCTAGGTAACATAATGGAAATGTATCGGACTGCAAATCCTGGAATGACGGTTCGACCCCGTCCTTGGCCTCGGGGAGTGGCGAGCAGCACTGAACTTTCATTAATCAAATGGCATAAGGGAGCTTTCCTTTGTTAGAAAAAGACAACATACTGGAACTCCCAAACCAAAGAAATGCAACATGAGAAGGAGCTTTTTACGTTACGCTTCAAATTCAGTTTTTAGAAAAAATACGCCCGATCGAAGGTCCTATGCCAGTTAAACTCAAATCTATCTTACCTTCAATCCATCTTTGTTCAGCCGCCAGCTCATAACAAAATGTTAGACCGGGCTGACACAACCGAATTGGTTGAGGAAAAGGAAATCCCAGCGACCAAGCACTCCCGCCCCCAAAAGCGGAGACCGAACAACCGCCAGGTTGTCGAGGACACGTCTGAAGAGGAGGCGGGCGCCCTCTAAGTTTACCACCCTACCCACTAATGGACTATGGGGGGCAGGCGAACGGGAACCGACCGAGAACCCGAACCGCTTGACTGACTGACCCCTGAATACTCGATTCATTAGGGTCGGGGATGGATGGAACCAATCAGAAGTGCAAATCAAATCGCGCAAGCGAAGCCGGAAAACGGACCGCAGCGCAACGACTAGGACTCGTGTCGGAGAAGTTTTGAGCATGAGCTACCACTTATGCAGCGGCAAGGACCCGCAACTCTCGAAGGGGCCTCCAACTCAAGCACGAAATCAATGTTGAGTCAACAATCATCGGGAGCCAAGCGAGATCGAGACCAGCACTTTGTATAGGTTGGGGAAAAAGCCGGGAAAAAAACCTTGAACTGCGCGCTTCTTCAAATATCCATCCCATACATAATAAATAAAGGTAGGGGCTTCAAAGTTTGACTAACAAGCGAGAAACTTGACTTTGAGAAAGAAGGGGGCGCGCTAGCTTACTAATAAATAAGAAATAGAATATAGGGCTTTTTCAGCTTGATCGGAATCGATTCTATGATTGAATAGCAGAAGTGCTACTTAGTAGTAGAAAGTCAGAGAGACAAACAGAGAGGGGACTCTATCATACCTGCTAACTCCTAGGATGAGAGGTAGATCCCTTGTTTTTGGCAGGAATAGTTCCAGCGTTGCCCCTCGGTAGAGTGAGTCTACTTAGCGAACTGGCAGGACGCAGAGATCGATTGATCAATATGAATCTCGAGAGTGGATGGTTGACCGCCGCCCCCTTATCCTGGAGGCTCTCCGGCCGGGTAGGGGCTTGCTATCGTAACCTTTTTTCCCGGTGTATGTGAAAAAGAGTGACGAACCCATTTTTGTTCGGTCATAGGTTGGTCCAAAGAACGAGAGTCGCCTTCCTGAAGGGAGTTCTTCCTCAGTAGCTCAGTGGTAGAGCGGTCGGCTGTTAACTGACTGGTCGTAGGTTCAAATCCTACTTGGGGAGAATTTCTAGTTCTCGCTTTTCTGACCTAGCGACCCCTGTTTTTTCTCTTTTTTTTCTAAACTCGCAGAATCGTGGGACATCCAAAGTGGGAATGGGAAGTTGATTGTTGGTTTTTATTCCTCACTCTCGTATAGGTGAACTTGGTTCGTTCAATTCTTAGGGGGAAGAAGGACCCACTGGGAATGAATGGGAAGACCGGAGTAGTATCTTCATTAGCCGGAAGGCATTTTTTTCCACTAGCGTCATTCGAAGAACGAACAAGAAAAGGCTTACTGTTTAGGTAGGATAGATGGTCTAATTTTTCTTCGCCACTAGTACCAACGAAGTTCTTGGAAATTCTCAAGGGGGAAGGAAGATCTCCACTCATTTCATTCATTCAGTGCCTACGGCGAGGCGCGACCCACAACAAACAAAGAGGGAAAGCTTGCTTGCTGTAGCCCTATTTTAGTAGACTAGGCTGGGTAAGCTTACGCTATTTAAGTAGGCTCGAGAAGGGTAGGCTCGCAGCTTCGCTCAGCAGAAGAGCCTTACCTTTCTTATATTAGTAAAACGCTAGCGCCCAACCTATGGGCGGATAGGAGAAGGGAAGAAAACAAAGAAGGTCACTCCTTTTAGGAAGATGGCTCTTTCATTCACTTGCTCATGAACTCACAGCTTCGCCAGAAGCGACGAAGGGGGGGCTGGGGAAGGCCGACGACTACATGACATGAGGGGGAAGCTGTCGTAGAAGCTTTGCCCCTTGCTTTACAGAGATTGTTATGAACTGACTAAATGACTAAATTCTTCCGGAACGCTAGCTAAGCTAAAAAAGAGTCTTTTTTCCCAAATCAAGAATTTGATTGATTCAAGGCGCCGCCCTCCTTCTTAGAACCCAGAGAGGAGGGCCTCGGCCGGGGAAGGGGAGAGTGGCCGAGTGGTCAAAAGCGGCAGACTGTAAATCTGTTGAAGTTTTTCTACGTAGGTTCGAATCCTGCCTCTCCCACTTTTTTGTTGTAGACTTCAGAGAAGAGAAAGGAGGCATTCGTCAGCGTAGGAAGGCCCACCGAGCGAAGCTCTTTCTTTTTTTTTTGCCGTGAAGTGAAATTGTATCGTATGTTAGTTAGAGAGGTTGGCGAACTACTACGATCTATAGATTCCCCATCTATATTCCAATCCCAACGAGAATAGAAGGGAGTCGCTTCCGGCGCTTGTAGTCGTAGTCTTTTAGTTTGAGCTTATTTATGTAGTGGTCGGCCTTCCTACACGCACGCGCCCGCCAGAATGCCTCCTTCGGGACGAAGCCGATACATACGATAGGCGAAGGAAAGACCCTAATAGCGCCTGGGGAACGCAAGTTTGATCGAGGATTGGAGAGGAGAGGTGGAAGAAAAGGCTCGGGATGGATTTAGGAGTCTTTGTGCGAGCCGTATGCGGTGAGAGTCGCACGTACGGTAACGAGGGGGGTTCGCGTCTATACGTGTAGTGTGGTGGTTGGCCCTACCTACCCTATTTGTTCCATGATCTATGGGTCTACTGGAGCTACCCACTTCGATCAATTAGCCAAGATTTTGACCGGATACGAAATCACTGGTGCTCGATCTAGTGGTCTTTTTATGGGGATTCTATCTATCGCTGTAGGATTCCTATTCAAGATCACTGCAGTTCCTTTTCGGGCGGCTGTAGGACGGACGGCCGCCTATAGGTGGTAGGGTAGGGTGGGTGGTACCGCTCAGATTGCGGCCAATCTTCCTAACCGCGCGCGGGCCGGGCTTAGAGCGCGTGAAACTCATCACTACCTCGTAAGGGCATTGAGACCATAGCATGTTACACAAAAGCGCCGCTTTCTCTGTAGTGTTGTCACACAGCTGCCCGCCTAGAAGCGCCACTCGCTCTGTAGTGTTGTCACACAAGATAAGCACACCGCCCGCCTGCTGGCCGGGCGAATCTAAGTTCTCTTCCGGTCAACTGTCCACCCAGTCAAGTGCAAAAAACACAGTAGAATCACGCAACGCACGCTGCTGGTGTGCTTCCTGCCGAAAGAAAGAAGAGCGACAAGGTTTAATTCAGCTTTGACTGGCATGGGAGCGGATTACCCAAAAAATCCCTGGGAACAATGAAAAAAAGATATCTCGGTAACGAAAACTATAGGGGGCTATATTGGCGAGATCCAACGGTGAACAGCTGCCAAAAAGAAAGACCGCCTGGAAGTCCGAGGACCTTTAGTACCGTACCCTGCCCCCAAACCAGCAGCCTTCGCGCCAAGCAAGACCGCCCTTGCCCCTCCATTCTGCCTCTTTCTTTGCTTTGTTCCAATAGAGTATAAGGCAAAGCAAAAGTGGTTCATATGTCTACTTTACCTACTTGACGAAAGGGAACGAACTTTGTTTCGTTTCCGGCTTTATGGATTGGATTCAGTCAGCGTCACGACATAATCAAAAGGAAGGAGTGACGCTTTGGTTACCGGCGAACGCTTCAAAAGGCGACCCTTTTTCTTTTATTTGAGTTTCCGGCTCTTTCCGTCATTGAAGTAGCCTTTCGTCGCCCCGAAGGAAGTCACTATCAAACGCCCTACTGAACAAAGGTGCGCTCCGCCCGGTGACTAAGAAAGAAATTGGTTTGCGCTTGAATTGAAGTGATGAGGTCGTAAAGAGGGAAGTAGGGCTCCTATTGTATTGACTAAAGGTTGGTTCTTCGCTTTCCTTTAGAATGTATGAAGCCCCTACTACTTACTTTCTTTGATTCAAAAGGCGAACAGCCCCCCAACTAGTCGTATGGGGTGAGGTGCTTGTGGTAACTTGGGTATGAGGAATTCCTAAAAAAAAAAGGCAAAGTAGAGTAGTCGGGTCGAAGATCTTCCTATCTATCAATAGATAGGAATTGATGTTCGATATAGGGGATAGGATCCATCTGCTCTTTCTCTCTCCATTTTTTTTAGAGAGAGCAGATATATATATAAATATAAAGAAAAAAAAGAATCGGAAGATGATAAAGGATACATAAACATCTAAAGGGATGTCTATTCTATTCCTCTTTTTTTTGTAGAGAAAAAAATCTCGTTCATCTATCTTTTGTCTATCTATCTATGAATCAAGTCGAAATACTTTTAGGTTTCCCGAAGCACCGAATGGATTGGATCCTTTCTGCCAACGAAATGAACGCGGAGCCCGTTCCGAATGCTTTTCTGATCTGGAAGTTCGCGCGAAAAGAATAAGATGCTGCTCTCCCTCCCTCTGTCTTTTCTCGCTTTGCTAATTTTCCCCTCTAACGCGGGCCGGGCGGCGGCGGGCGCAGGAGGCCTAAGAGAAGAGTGTTTTCTCTTAGGTCCTTCTTTTTTCAGTGCAACACAGGAAAGGGCCCTCTTTTTTTTTTGTCATCCTTGCAGCTTTCCAGATTTTGTATTGAACGCATGGCGTAGCTAGGACCTTCAAATCATGTTTGAGCCTATGTTCAAAACCCTATTTGTTTGAATTTGAATAAGGCTGGAAAGAATGCCCGCCAAGTTCAGATAAGGGAATGCTTCTCCCAACCATTAAAGGAAAGGCTCGACGAAGGAGGGGAGATGCGGCGGGGGAAGGAAAACGCTTTCGGAGATCGAGATTGGATTTCTTTTTCATCGAAAACGAAGAAGGCCGAGGATGGTCTACGGTGCGTCTTATCTGAAGGGAACACGCTTTTTCGACCGCGGTGGTATGATTGCCGGACCCTCTCCTCGTTCCGACCGCTGTTTTCTATTGGGATAGCAGCCTTCGGGCTTTGCCTGCCCTTTCTAATAAATAATTCCGGCTCGGCCCGGGAAAGCGCTGGCAACAACAGAAAGGAAGGGGTCCATGTAGCTGCTGCGCCCGCCCCCTTCTTAGTCAATGGGGCAGCAGGTTCGGCATCTACTAGAAAAGAGAGAATCCACTTCAGATAACCACGCCTCCGCTAGGCAGCGTGTGGAATGGCCGAGAGCGGACCTTTTTGGATATATAATCCAAGTCGAGAGTGGAGGGAACAGCCGTCTGATGGAAAACTACTTTCACGTTCGGTTCAGAGAGCACTTTTTTCGTTGAAAATTCCTCGTTCCCTTTCGTGTGAATTCCCCAGCGGCGAATTTCAAACTTGTGGGGCCCTATCTATTCCATCTCTCGAGCCCCGAAGAAAACCCACCCCCTCCCCTTCGGACTCCATATCTCTTTTGACTCTATATATGTGGGCACCTGATATCTATGAGGGTTCACCCACCCCGGTTACAGCATTCCTTTCTATTGCGCCTAAAATCTCTATTTTTGCTAATATTTCACGTCTTTCTATTTATGGTTCCTATGGAGCTACATTGCAACAAATCTTCTTTTTCTGCAGCATTGCTTCTATGATCTTAGGAGCACTGGCCGCCATGGCCCAAACGAAAGTAAAAAGACCTCTAGCTCATAGTTCAATTGGACATGTAGGTTATATTCGTACTGGGTTCTCATGTGGAACCATAGAAGGAATTCAATCACTACTAATTGGTATCTTTATTTATGCATTAATGACGATAGATGCATTCGCCATAGTTTTAGCATTACGGCAAACCCGTGTCAAATATATAGCGGATTTGGGCGCTCTAGCCAAAACGAATCCTATTTCGGCTATTACCTTCTCCATTACTATGTTCTCATACGCAGGAATACCCCCGTTAGCCGGCTTTTGTAGCAAATTCTATTTGTTCTTCGCCGCTTTGGGTTGTGGGGCTTACTTCCTAGCCCCAGTGGGAGTAGTGACTAGCGTTATAGGTCGTTGGGCGGCCGGAAGGTTGCCACGAGTAAGTCAGTTTGGGGGGCCGAAGGAAGTTCTCCGTGCACCGGACACGTAGCTTACCGAATCAGTTGCGACACGGATGGGAATGCATGCTACGAAAAATAGGGTCGAGTCTGATACATCAACCGTCTACTCAATATCCTTGTACGAGTCCACAATCACTACACGAGATGAACCTTGGTTTGGTGAATTGAAGTTGGCTTTAGGTGTAATAGGACTCCCAGTTACTGCGCGCGATCGTATACTGAGGTGCTCCCCGCCGGTTGTTGGAACGACGCGAGCCAGGCTGGGCCTCGATTCAGAAAGATGAAGGGAAAAAAAAAGTAGAAAAAGGGGGTTACAAATTCCCCATCTCATTGGGGGCGGAAAACGAATCGACATCTCGATTTGAAAATACCTTTTCTATTTTAGTTGGGAAAGAACGGCGAAGTCCATTCCATCCGGACCGTCCAATGAAGAATAAGAGGAGAACAAAGCGCCAATGGCGCGCGAAGCGCATGCGGAACGGGCACGGAGAAAAAGAAGTATGGAGGAGAACGAGCTCATTCCCTTTGCTTCCTGGGCCCAAAGCAGTGCAGTCTTTCCTGGTCAAATCAAGGATTTGGGGCTTATTGCTACGCTACTTAACTATAGAAAGACTATATATAGAAATCCATTTTCTTTTTAATATATATGAATAGAAAGATAGATCCATCCATCTATCCTATCCGATTTAGATTTAAATAAAAAAGAATCGATTTCATTCAACGTTTGATTCAAAGAACTGCGCTTAGCCCCCCCGCTCATGAAACGGCTCTGCTGCAATGGATGGCAGAGGGTCCGTAGTACTCAAAGCACTGGAGTGATCCAGTAGCCGGGAAGGGGCCTAGAAGTGCCTACTACTATACCAACCACACTACACTTGGCTCTACACATTTACAGAGCTAACCCCTGTCCAGTGCCTGGCAGAGCTAAGGGGCTTCAATCCTTATTCCTTATCCCCATCTTCGCCCGAAGGAGGCCTTACTTATTCAGGGGGGAGAGTGGAGCCTCGAGAAGCACTCTTGAGAGGAAGATCCTTGGCCCCTCTTCATTCGGTTCTTCAACATAGGTGACAAGGAGCGAGGCAGAGATGGAAGAGATCGAAGACGGGAATAAGAAAGACTACGTTCCTTTTTGATCATTTTTATAGAGGGGGATGGAGAAAGTTGACAAAACAGACTCGCATTTCCCGGTCGAAAAGATGGGTTCCTTTTTCATCTCGCATTTCTCATAGAACAAATAAAGGAAAAAAAATCATATTGAAAACGTTCCTAACCCAACCCCTTCCTTCGTAGAGCTGTGTATTGTAAGTGATCCGAACCTGCCCGGAGCGAGCCTCCCATAGAGGCAAGTGAAGTTGGTGAGCCGTATGATGGGCAACTATCTCTTGCGGTTCGGAGAGGACTCAGCTCTTAGTTAGTACCCCCTCGGTTTCGGGGTGGACTCTTTCACTCTATTTTATTATATACGCTTAGCGAAAAGAATGTTTTTTGATACACCTAGGACATGGATTCTATATGAACCAATGGATCGTAACAAGTCCTTACTACTAGCAATGACTTCCTCTTTCATTACTTCATCCTTTCTATATCCCTCTCCCTTGTTCTCAGTTACTCATCAAATGGCACTCACTTTCTATCTTTAAGTTCGATCATTGACAAGGTTCAAAGAAAGGTAAAATTATAGTTAGAATCTCAAATCATGTCCCTCATACTCATACTCATTTCTGTCTTATTCATTCATTTTTGCGGTTGTTTTTTTGCTTTTTTTCTTTCGTGGACTATCCTTTTTCTATTCTTCTTCTTTTATTTCGTCTTTTCTTTTCTATTTTTCACGGGCGAAAAATTTTTCCTTCTACATAAAATTGCATTTTGTTGTCTTTTTGTAATTCTTGATCTATTTTTCTTAAATAAAAATGAAGTTCAGTTTTTTACCCAAGTACTCGGTGGGGCTTCAGCTCTTCTATATATAAATATATTTCTTTTTTTCGCACCTTGTGAAAAAAAGAGGAAGGTTAAATTTTGCGTATTTTCACTTTTCTATCTCTTTACCTTTTTTGGGAGCCTTCTTTCCTCTTTACAAGTCCAACAAATTGGAGGGGATTTCCCTTCTATAGTTTTTTCCTCTATTTCGTGGATAGAGCCAAAGCCCCTATTAGTATTCACTCTTCTCTATTTTTTAGCTTGCCTTCCCCACGTTTTCACTCGAGTCTTCCCCCACTTTGATCGTACTCGCTCTTTCCCACCCCATCGATGGTGGCCATCCTTTGATCATTTAGATCTTTTTTTTCTTTTATTATTACTTGCAAGAGGGGTCTTCCTAAATTTTAGCCTGGTTCTAGAGGTCTCGCTTCTTTTCTTCTATTGTCTAATTTTACAAAGGAGTGGAAATAGATTACTCATTTCCACTGCAGTAATGTATTTTATTGGTATACTGGTCACCAGTATACCAATAAGTAAAGAGCTTCCTCTTAATGAAATAAAAAACTTCTTTCTTTCACCGCTGAGCGGCGCGCTCACTATTGCAGCCTTATTTCTAATAAATGAAATAAGTAGCGCTCCAAGTTATAATAACTTAAAAAAGTTAGCTTACACTTTATTCTTAGGCTATTTAAACAATTGTCTTATTTTTTTTATAGAACAGGGGTTAACGCCTACTATACAATATACATGTATAGTAGGCGTTACCTACTTAACCGTTTATTTTTTATATAAATATTTCGAATCATCGAAGGAGAATGTAAGTTACACACTACTTTTTCAATTTTTATTTAGTTTACTACATATTGCTACCCTTCTCTTTGTAAAGGAAAAGGAGCTATTCTTCCTAGTAGGACAATGGATCATTTTATCCATTGACCTATTTGTCTTATCGAAGCTTTTTGAACGAGGGGATAGCGATAAAGATCAAGATGAAAAAAAGGGGGGAGGGGATAGCGATAAGGAAGGAGGAGGAGGGGGTTATATCCAATGCCCAAATGAACTGAATCAGCGATTCTCTCTTCTTAAAGAACCTAAATCCTCCCCGCTTGAGCAATTTTCTATTCTCCCATTTCTTCCTTTTCATATAGGAAACTTTTATTTCTCATTCACAAATTCATCTTTGTATATGCTAATAACTTGCAGTTTGGCCTCACTTTCTTTTAATTTGATAAAGGAGGGAGGAAAGTTAGTACCAAATGCTTGGCAATCCTTGGTAGAGCTTCTTTATTCTTTCGTCCTGAACCTGGTAAACGAACAAATAGGCGGTCTTTCCGGAAATGTGAAACAAAAGTTTTTCCCTCTTATCTTGGTCACTTTTCTTTTTTTGTTATTTTCTAATCTCCAGGGTATGATACCTTATAGCTTCACAGTTACAAGTCATTTTCTTATTACTTTGGGTCTCTCATTTTCTCTTTTTATTGGCATTACTCTAGTGGGATTTCAAAAGAATGGTCTTCATTTTTTAAGCTTCTTATTACCCGCAGGAGTCCCACTGCCCTTAGCACCCTTTTTAGTACTCCTTGAGCTAATCTCTTATTGTTTTCGCGCATTAAGCTTAGGAATACGTTTATTTGCTAATATGATGGCCGGTCATAGTTTAGTCAAGATTTTAAGTGGCTTCGCTTGGACTATGCTATCTATGAATAATCTTTTCTATTTCATAGGGGGGTTTGGTCCTTTCTTTATAGTTCTTGCATTAACCGGTCTGGAATTAGGTGTAGCTATATTGCAAGCTTATGTTTTTACGATCTTAATCTCTATTTACTTGAATGATGCTATAAATCTCCATTAAAGTAAGTCAATTGCGAAAGTTGAAGCCAGCTTACTGTGAAGGTGAAGTCGTAACAAGGTAGCCAACAGGAGAGTGGGGAACTGTGGCTGGATAGAATCCTTTTTATTTGCTATGCCGGGCTTTACGTCGAGAAAAATGCTACACGAAGGGCATCACCATCGCTCTCGAAGAATCGACTAAGAGATGCAGTATTGGCTCACTCAATAACTACTCTAAATCCATGATACCATAAACATAAGAAGAGAAGGTGCTAGCAAAGCTATTCTTATTTGGTCACAAACTGATTTTTATCAAGCAAAAGCTACTCTTCGCCCGGAGAATTTTTTTAAGCGCTTAACTGCTAGTTCCATTCCAACAAGGGATGCAAACAAGGAATCCAATCCAGGAAAGTCAACAATCATCGAGAGGGGTACCACCAAGCGAGATCTCGAGAAGTGGTGTCTGTAGCCTGTTGATCGGGAAAGGAAGTTCCAATGAAAGTCTTTCAAAGGTTATACATTAGCGATTGATCGACCGGAGTGCTTTCAATAATTTAAGCCCTCGATCGACTAACTGGGGAGCAGGGGAAGGCGAAGGAAAGGCTTAGCCTAGCCAGAAAGAAAGTAACTTCACTGACTTAATGTCCGAGATTGAATTCGAATAGAAAGTTGTTCCAGGAGAAGGTGAATCTCTGTCAACCTCTCCGAGGGAAGTCAAGGAGCCAATAGCCTTTCCTTCCTTTCTCTACTATTCGTGCACCTTAGGCTACAGAATTGACCTTTCGGCCTGGTCCTTTCCTTTACCGGTCCATTCGGTCGATCGATGGATGTGTGGAGCAAAGATCAGGGCGTATACCTGGTGACTTAGAAAAGGCTATTCTTGGAAATTTCCTGGAAAATATCTACTCTGAATGGTTACTGGACAAGAGGTAGGAAGTTGCTTACTAGACACTATTATCATCAAAATCTATGGGATTATCTCCTGGTCCAAAACTAGTAATTTTTTCTTTTAGATTCAATTTCTCAAGAAAGAAAAGAAGATCTTTTTCAAATATCTCCATAACCTCCGAACTTGAGGACAGAGGGAAATATACTAATATATCCATATCATGGCGTGTGAGATCTAATGATGGTGAATAGGCTTCTAAAGCAGAATCAAGTTCAGTTAAATAGAAATTTACCAGAACTTTTACAATAGTACCAATAGGGGGTATACCGAATTACATTACTTTCCTTAGATCTTGTCCTAACTTATCAACAACAGGGTTATTCATAAAGTTTTGAACTAAATTTAGAATAGGCCTGTCAGCTATGATTTTACCAATCATATTTAAAAGATAATCTCGGTTAAAATAAAATTCATAAAACTCTTGTTTAGTTTTATATTATAGATCCGTTGTATTTTAAACTTCCTAGCGGGTACTATATCCTTATAATAGGAATCTATACCCATCTTTAAACCGTATGACTTATCAACAAATACATTTTTGAGTATGAATTCCTTAATCAAATAAATGCTCAGAGCACTGAGAACAAGATCATCTTCCAACGTTTGCGTGAGTGCCACTCTACTTTGGATACAGGCTCCATCACTGTATAAGTTTTTTATACCGATAACATAGTAAATATCAGGATTATTCTCATCGTAATCACGAATTTCAAAAGGCTTGTATTTTACATCCCGTATTCTTGTCTTTATTTTAAAAAAATCTTCCTGAACCTTGAAATGGTTTATTTCAAGATATATTTTTTGTACCTTTTGTGTAATTTCTGACAATGAATGGTTCTCCGATTTACGGAAACCTATTCATTATCTATCATTAGAATTTCTATTCTATTTAATGTATTTTACGGCGTATAGAAATCATATCTTTTATTATTTATTATTTATTTAACTTCTCCCGGGCCGAGCACCTTATAGTGGGAATATGTAGGGCTCAGGTTAACACTTAAGAAGAAGTTTAAAGTTGTATAACTAAAATAAGTAAATGGTCCATGGCTGGGCTTTTCCCCTTAAATCATTAATTACAATAGACAGTAAGACTTTCATTAAGTATACTTACACTTGCTTAGTGACAACAACGAGCATGTTATTCTTCGATTTTTCTTCTGGTTCTGCTTTTACTAGGCTTTATCTTTTCGAGTGGTCTCTTTCTTTCTTTCTTTACCCATTTCGAGCCGAGCCCTTTTGAACTTCGTAGCCTTGTACCTTTTCTAGATGTGGATTCCTATATCCATCGGAGGGGTGGGAACCCCTCCGAATTCCACCCCGCTTTCTTACTAGCCGTATATGGGGAAGTGTTACTTTTATCTCTTTCTCAACTTCGGTCTTATGCTCTATTACTACCCGTTGTACTTTAGTTGTTTGAGAGATACAGTCCCTACTTCCTCTTTTCTCTAGTAAGCAAAGATGCTTGGTAAGCTTCTTACTTTGACTTTTCTTTTCTCTTTTACCGGAGGCAAGCATGTGATAGGGAACAATAGCTTTATTGTTAAGTGGTTATGTCAACTTTTTCGAATGTTCTTGGTAATGTTGTCTTTTCTCTTTATCTTTATTGTTCCTGAACGGGAGGCACCCCCCGCCCCTGTTACATTGAGGTTTTGCAGCTTTTTCTCCTGGGATAGTGGAGGCCGTGTTGTGGGGTTCAGACTATGTAAAGCTAGATTTTCTAGTTACGGAGGAACCTGAGCTGCGGATCAGAAGTAGCACCTGATGGTAAAAGTTGTAGTTTCTATTCGGCGATGCGGAATGGATGAGGACACTCAGCTCCTGATAAAGTGTAAGAAAAAATAGAAGCTTAAGTCAGTCTTTAAGCCTTATTCTTTACTTAATTTGATCTATATGATCGACAGCATGGCGCCGAGGGTCATGTGAGCATCCAGGCATGTATGAACTCATCTGGAGTTCCCCTACATGAGAGGCATGTTGCTACGTCCTGTTAGGGCCTTACGCCGCCCGGCGGCCCTGGACTCTCCTAACAATCTATGGAAAGCATAGATGAGCCTAAACCTTAGGGTGGCATGAAGGAGTAATCCCTGCCTTGAAAGGGCTGTTGGAATTCTCGCCCCCCCCACTGTCCCCTATCTTTCCTACTGCCCGATTTGTTACACTAAACTCTCTTAATGACGTATTGATTTGGTACCCACTGTTCGATTGTTCCAAATTGTATTATCTAAATGTATTCTATCTTCCTTAACTTTAAAATGAAAAAATGTTCGATGTTCTCAGTTTTCCTAGAGACTTTAAGGTGTTTGGTATTCTCTGTTGGTTTATTACGATTGTAAATATAGTGAATCGTGAGATTGTCTTTTCCTTTCCTTCTGCCAGAGAGAGACTTGACAGGGGCTGGACCCCTTCCATCGGAATGGATCAAATCCAGGAGGAAATATTCTTTCTTTATTATTATGTTCCATGAATTCAACATCTTTGCGGCAGTCCAGCAATAATTCAAAAAAAATTCGATTTTTCATCTAAAAAAAAGGCAAGAGTTGATCAGCACCCGTAGATCAATTTGCATGTCAAAATCTGTGGTGCCAGAAGAATGCCGACACAAACTTTCCTTAGATTCTGGCTTTAGCAGCTGCTACTAATGCAAAAACTTTTTCATCCTCCAAGCCCACCTCCTGGTTGTAATCGCTCCCCATGCTTCTTCCCTCTAGCTATCATTCTGCCCGTCTTTAGGTCCGGGTAAATTCTTGCATTTGAAATCCTTGGTAACTTTACGTAAAGCAGAAGTTCTTGACTTTTGGAACCGGGAACTGAAAGTTTTTCCAAGCGTGGTAGAAATTTATGCAGTTCCTATATGGGGGATTGGGAGAGGGCTCTTTACGAGCGCCTTTCTTTCGGAGAGGTGGCCCAATCACTAATAGATCCGAGATCTCTTTCTCCACATTCTCTTCTCGATGGGCGTGGTCTAGGCATGTTTTTTTCTTTTTTCTTACTTTTCACTAGGTTACTTACGGAATCTCTCTAAAATGACCCCGACCGAGAATTCTTTCCACTTTCCAAAAACTTACATCGAATTTATGCTCGACTTGGAAAGAATTCTGTAAAAGCAACTAGCGCACTCGCATCTCTCTCTTTGTGAGGCGTGCCCTGCCCTATAGATGAGTTAAGATAGAAAGATATCCGTTAATGTGTCTTTTCTTTAGCCGGGTCTATGTGAAGCCATAGTGAATCGCATAGGAAGGAGATTTTTTTACCTGCATGAAAGGGAAAGTCCAAGGCTTCAAAAAAAAGAATGTTCTGAGCCGCTTTTTTTACGCTCAACGCTAGGTAAGCTATGCTTTTGTCTCTTGGAATCGTACCGGCGAGTGGTATCGTATAATAAGAGAAAGGCTGCTTCAGGATAAACTAGCGAGATAAACTGGATATCTTAGTTCGGCTGATGCTGGTTTGGATGCTTACCTAATCTTTTTCCACCGGCTCTTTGAGATCAACTGAAGAGGTTGTTAGCGCTCTCTCCTCCGGTTCTAGGACCCCCGATCTTTGAAATTCAAAAATTTCCTTTTGCTATTTAACTTCCACATAGGGCCTACGGTAGGTTTGTAAATCAGTAAATTTATAGTAGGGGCCTTCACGGCTTGATAACCATGTGTTACAGGCCGCGGAAATCTCTCGCACTTGAAAAATAGATGCCATATAGCCGATTTTTTTACTATGAAATAAAATAGTTGATTCATTCAATCAGGACCGCGAAATAATATCATAGTTGATTCAATCATGCCCTTCCTTGAATGAAAAGCAGCTGATTGGTAATTAATGCGCGCTCCTGTGGGAGTCGAGCCCACCACATAGGCTTTTTCCTTGTTCTGACCAAAGAAAAAAAGATGATTGAGACTAACTTCCGTATTCAGGCTTCCTAATCTAACTGCCTCCTCGGCTTGGCGGCTTTGTCTGTCTTGGTTGACCTTACGGCCGAGCGCCCTGAAGACGACCTCTTCGAACCTGATATATAGCTGGAAAATCAGGGGAGTGTGTTAAGCAAAGACTTAGTACACAGCTTACCCTAGGATGCATGATAGCGTCATATACTGACTATGCTCGAAAGAGGGAGGATAAAGATCTTTTTTTTTGAGAAGTGATCGATACAAAACAAAAAGCAGGTGGGGCGTAATCCGATCTTGTGTCTACTATTCCCACGCCCTCACTCCCTGGCCTTTCATCATGAGGACTAGTCTTGCTTTGGTGCCCTAGTTTGGCTCGCATTCGACTGGATAGCTACTGGCTTTTAACCCGGTACCTTTTATCCCCCTTCTGCTCTGGCTTGCGGGCAGACAGACCAAAACTTCTGACCCAGACGTGGGCTAAGGCTAATGGTTATGACACGACAAAAAAAGGCGAAAACAGAGCTAAAAATGGCCTAGAGAAGCTACCTTAATCCACTTGCTCGGCTCTTTCGGGTATGACGCTTACGGAAAGCCTGGACCAAGGATTGATCTTGCCGCTCTATAGAGGAACTAGCATAACAGACATGACTTAGACAAGCAAGACAACTCTTAATCACTCGTCCTCTTTTTGACTACAAAGCTGCTGTCGCTCTTACATGGCTATCCTGACGTGACGGGAATCATCGGCTGATGAAGAAAAGGTTGGCTTACCTGTGCTCTTCCACTTAAGAAAGTGTAATCTGACCTGACTAGAGTATGGGTGCGGGAGGAAGAAACCTACAGACGATCTTTCGTACCGGTTCCCCAAGGTGTGATTCTGGTTCCAGGCCCTTAACCAGCGCCCGTGGAGATAACGAGATTAACAAAAGATTTTCTCGGTGCGAAGAATAGCTATGTTTCGGTTAATCTCTTTCTTTTCCTATTCATTCGTATCTTAAGTATGTCACTTCCGGATAGCGTTATTCGATAGCAGCCTATGCCTTAATGGCATCAGTCTTATATATATGTTCGATAAGGCGGATCTGTGGGCATGAAAACAAAGAAGAGTTTTAGGGGGATCACGTATCAACACATTTTTTAGATAGTTTCAAAGGCTTGATTGGCTACAGGAAGCATCCAATGCTACTGCTTGAAAGGAGCTGGATGACATTCTTTTTTTAGGGAATACCTGTAGATAGGCGAAGCCGATTAAACGGAATTAGTAGTTTAGGTCTTACCCTGGGATTTTCGACTTGCTTTCACGTCTTTCTGTTCTTGTTCAAACGACCGCGGCTATTTCAGCTGTTGGATGAGTTAGAAGCCAGGAACAATTCGCTTTGATAACAAAGATAGATCCGTTTAAGAAGAATAGGCAGTGATGCCAGTTCGAAGAGGAAGAAAGCCAATAACTCTGGAATGGAATTAAAGGTAAAGGCCAAGAAAATGGGAATAAGGACTTCGCCCGAAAGAAAGGAAAGCCTGCCGAAGACTTATAGGCGGGTCGATGTAATTGAGCAGCACAGCAGTTGAATAGATTTTTTCCTATCCCCTTATTTAATTTCAATTTAGCAGGTGATGTTGAATGCTCTAGTTCGCTAGAGTAGAGAGAGCACTAGAACAAGGGTTGACATCTTTTCGTTCACATCCCGCTTAGGGCGAGACTACTCTTCCCCGCTTATTTCTTAGGGCCGAGTCACCCTCCAAGTCGCCCTTAGCCTTTTCAGTGGGTACACCTTTGAGTTCTCAGGGCGGTCTAGTTCTTGGAAGTAGAGTTAGTGGTCTCCATCTCAAGTCAATTGATACATCCACTAGTTCGAGGTCAACGGAACCAAGAAAATTAGTCGAAAGCCAATTCTCCTTCTCCCTTGCCCTTTTACTTACCGGGTTTCCCTCTTTCTGGTTAAAATCAAATGCCAACGTGCTTAAAACATGAAGTTCGAAGTGGGATGGGATCTAGCCTTTGGGCTTAGTTCAGAGTTCTGCCTTCTTCCTTAATTAGGAAATTACGCTTTGAGCCGTTTTTTCTTAAAGAATTGAATCCGGAGTTCCTTCGCTTCCTTGAGAACTGGGAAAAGAGTAAAAACTTATAGTCATCGCCTTGAGCTTTCTTCTTTATCGCCGGGAGCCGGTTCAAGTAATGGAATGTCCACATCCACATATTCGGCTTAAATAGCCCTAGCTAGATGAAAATTGCCTGGGTGGTCTTTCTCACATTGGTAAAGGAAGAAAAGACGATTCGGCCTATCAAGAAGATTTTCCGCATAAAGTCTCTTTTTTAGATTCGGCCACACTTTTAGCGATGAGACGATGCAAGGAATGGTGTCAGAGCAGTTAGCAGCCATTCTGTGACCACAGATAAGGAGGCATGGAATTTCTTTAAAAAAAACCTAGAGGATGAAGGGTTTTCTATTCCGCCTTAGTATAGTAGTGCACTCGCTACCTTAAATCATTCTAGAAAAAAGGTTTAAGACGAGGAGAAGGAATGGGACACGCAGCTTCTTATTTAATCTTTACCCGCATCGAAAAAAATCTTTTGCGAGGAGGCCCCTCTGAGCATAGTCCTTACTTTAAACAGGAAGCATCCAAAGCAATCCACCTTCTCCGGCTAACCGATAGGGAAATCCTTACACAAGCCCAAAAGCGTGAACTCGATCTTCAGCCATTACCACGATTCTATCAAAAAAGGAAGGATTCTACTAAGTAAGGGGCTGCGGAGGGACTGAGTTTGAGTCACGAAAGAAGAAAGAAAAGGCAAGCAATTGTTGAAGCTGTCAAGCAATAAGTAATTTGACTGCGTAAAAGCCTACTAAGGTCCGCTCGACGTTCTCTTCTTCCTTTCCTGGTCTGGGACTATCCCCGAGTGTATTTGCCCAAGATCGATCCCTCACAGAAGACTTGAACTTGAAGTCAGGAATGGACCGCTCGCAAGACTCAAAAGATAGTAACGGAAGCATAAATTTTGACTTTACGGAAAAAGTGAATTAGACAGAGAAAAAGTGGCCTCTTAACCAAGGGCTAACTTTCGAACCAATCTGGAGAGCACTCCCGACATCAGCTGTCCGCGGCTCGGAATCGACGTAAAGCGGGCGCTACGGATGCGCTCCTCTTTTGTGTCATTCCCTTACGAGCTCGCGTGTTGGCAGTGGTTGATGCAGTTTGTTTATGCTCGCGGTGATCAGTGGTCTCAGGGTGCCCTTTTGGCCCCATGGGTACGTTTCGCTTTGGATAGAAAGACCAATATCGTTATCTCAAATTCCAGTCTTGACTACTTTGAGAGTAGGAATGGGCCTTATCTACCTTCCTGTGAAGGTAGGGGCATTCCCCCTTGGCCGACTTGGTAGCTCCCTTGAGAGTGCTGGCAAGAGGAGGAGGAGGATATTTTCAATTGGGAATTACATCAACCAGCCGTTACTGAAACCAGTACAAAAGTGGTTTGCAAAGGTCCTAAAATCTATTCCTAATTCATGGACTTTTGATCAAAGCGCTCCGCTCTTTCGGTTGAAGGGTGCGTAGCGTCGAAGCTCTAAGAATTTTCTATCTTTCTTTATTTGGCTAAAATGTGCAGCTAGAGGATGAGCAGCGGATATGCGTTATACAACCGATCTACGACATCTGCCTTACCTTCTTTCCTTACTGGTGATGTTGAATAAGCGGTGTACATATAAATTGAATCATCAGCCATGGGACTTAAAGTAGTGAGTGGGATAGACTCCATAAGAATCTGACTCTAGAAATTCATTTTGAATAGAAAGATCTTCCTCAATAGAAACTGAACGTCTATCTTTGCTCTCAGTCCGGCTCCCGTGGGCTTTGTACTATCCTAAAGAAACTTGTCCCGAAGACAGCATGCTTCTCCTATCCGCTTCATAGCTGATAGTCATGATCTTTCTTATCTAAGCTGTACGGAGATCCGCAGCTAACTCATTATGTGACTGGTGGGCTAGATCCGCAAAGCCTACGAAGGGACAGTCATTATCTGCTGTTTTATCTTAGAATAAATAAAGGGTTCCACGGGTTCTAGGTAGTATATCACCAGGGAGGGCACTCGTCCAATCTAGGGGTGGGCATACCATAGGAAGGTTCAGCTTGATCGGTAGTAATGAGATTTCAAAGTCGCAGACTGCGAAGAGATTGCTTGGAAGATAATAATCACATATTACCTCCAAGTCATCTTTCAAAAGGATAAAGCGCAGTTCCCCGTTTCTCAAGGTATGAACTCTTGGAACCTTACTCCCTTGATTTACCTGGCCAAAAGAGTGCCGTTTCATCTGGTAACATAAGCAATTTCTTCAAGACTTACCCCTTCTCATTTTGCAGCGGCCGTTTCTCAGAGAACCCGCTCTTCAAGTTTGAAATCTAGTGTTGGGCCTTCGGCAACTACGCCTGGCTTCATTGCTTCCGCCGCCACGACTGGACCAACGCCAACAATTCCTGTTTCAGGAACTCAGACTTTGCCTGAACTTCAGCGGCCCTGGGGTAAACGAATAAAGCATGCGCATGCTCGTCCACCGAGAAAGAAGAAAAGTCTTTTTTTCTCTTCCTCCTATTCTGCATGACCCTCCTCCTGGTGTTTTGGAATGGCTATACCATGATAAAGTGGGGCTTTCTTATCCAAACAAAGATGGTAGTTGAAAAAGTGAAACTCAGATTAATTGGTTGAAAGGCTAATCAACTCTCATTGGCCGGCAGGAGTACTTTAGCTCAAGCTGTATCATCCACACCCAGTCACACCTTCTATAAGGAGGAGGTACAAAGGCTTAAGCGACTAATGGCCCTAAAAGACCTAAGCGAGAGAAGACTGTTAGGAGAAAGCCACTAGACCAACTATATCATGAGAGGAAATGGGGAAAGCAGTCAAGCAATTCCCGTAATGCTGCTAGATGGGATAATGATGTTATTCGAACAAACAAACTCAAGAGGAGCATTGGCAATACCGGGTTACCCTTTACGGAATGAGGGTGTCTCGGTTCAAAAATAACCACTTTACGGAAATCTGGGAGATTAGGCATAACCAAGTAATTTTCCCCTTCAGCGGTACAGGACTCGGTAAGCGTGTGTAAGCAAGTCTTTAGTGCGTAATGGCTCGTTAGCATCTTCTGGCGGACTTGGCTTACCCAGTTGGCTTTGCTTTGTCAAACCGGAGTCCTTTTCCTATCATCCGGGAAGTATGCTCTAAACGACTTGACTACTACCTCCGTTTTAGATAACTCTGCCTTCGATGCTGATTCAGCCGTTCTTGGTCTTGGCCCTGCCCTTGGAGTCATACTAAGGTTGCCGCCCGCGAGATAGATGCTGCGAGGGTTTTCCCATGAATTGAGATCGAAGGCACGCGAGAAACCCATCCATTGGTCTAAAAATTCTACAATTCCACATTGTAGACAAAAACCACTAAAGGGCCAGCAACTTACCCCCCTTTCTCTAGTGCTTCTTGACCCGATAACTACTGCACTTAAGACAGAAATTGCCTTCATTTAGGACTTCTTGCTATTCCTAGTCCTCTCGCTACGCCCCTCTTCCTTCTCAGGGATTCACTCTGCTAGTGATGAAGCAAGGGTGGTCCACGATCAGAAGCTTCTACGAATCAATTTTGAGGGGATACGTGGTCTTCTTGCCACTCTATTAAAGAAGCACATCAAAAGAAAACCAATTTCTCTCTGTGGCCGGGCGGTTATTACCTGAACTCCCAACTTCCATTTAAAAAACGGAAATGCATAATTTAACCGCTACTTCAACAACATCAATCGATGAAGCTGATAGAGAACTTCAATCTCGCACATTGAAGGGGGGGCGCCGGCCCTTCGATGTTTATACGAGCTTCGAAGCCCATTCAAGCGATTGAAGCGGACACTACATTAAAAAAAAAAAAGGTCTTCAATCCTGAACTCCAGAAGCAAGAACGGACGGATGCCCGAGGGGCTCGAGTTTACACCTACATGGAAGGCACTGACTACCTTTGGCTTAAGACGTCGAGTCTGGACTGAAGGACTCTATTTCCGGATGTACAGAGGGTAAATCTTTTCTTTTACATTTATCTTTTCCTTATGAACTCTGTGCCTTTCAGTCTCTGATGAGATTTGTTCATGCTGCGGGTGAGCGGTCGTCACAAGCTTGCCTATGGGCGCCGAGAATCCGCTATGCTCTTTATCAAAACAAAATTTTAAATTATTTACGAGAACCGATCTTGACTGGTTCGAAGCCCGCATAGGCCCTTGGTTGCCTTCATGTGATCAACTCCAAGTTCCACCTCTTTGTGGTCGTTTGCCTTGTTCAATTGAGGGAAAAGGCGGATATTCGCCATTGCTAGCTATGTTAACCAGAGGCTCTTGTATCCTATAACTGGTAGGAAAATGTTCTTCGAGGCATCAGCCAGGATGGTACATTTAACCAAAGAGCACCTCTGGGATTAAAAGACTGGTCCTGCGAACTACCTTCATTTTTCATTGAGCAAACAGAGTTTGGTAGTCGGACCGGTAACTAACGGCTAGAGAGGGATAAGCGAGTTTCAGAGTAGGCCTGTTAACCGATGATTGGGTGAAACTGCTTGCCTTATTCTTTGAATTTCCCTCTAAAACTAAGTTGAGCACTACTTTTGTGCCTACTCCTGGTGCCTAAAGCTAAAGGCAAAGAGCTTCTTCAATAGCCAAGTTGAGCAGTCAAAGAGCAAGGAAGAGCTTCACAAGTCCTACTGTCAAGCAAAAGGCTAAGAGCGCTTGTTCTACTTTAGTTGTCTTGTACATCTTGGGCGGGCACGGTCCAAAGCTAGCAGCAATGGATCGATTTCCACTCACTCATCATAAGCAGTCGTGCCTGATGAGAGTACCCGCTTGTGGTCTACTCAAAGGTTGATCGAGGATAATTGTAAAAGGACTACAGATCTCTTTATTAATGGAATGGGGGCTGAAAGACATAATTTGAATATCCGGAAGTGGGGTTGAACAGATGGGTCAGATTGCATTGAAAGAGGATTAGCTTGCTTGTAATCTCAGTCAAGCATATTCGCAATCCTTTGGAAAATTGGTATTTGACTACTTAACCATTCCTAATAAAATAAGAGGGGCTAGGCAACCCATCTTCTCCTCTAGAATTCCTTTTATTACCTACGGCACTGAACCTCATCCCCTCTGTCAAGGAGCGCGGTGCAACAAAGCTTAGAGTTTCGCTATCTCTACCGGGGGTATATACAGTATATGCCCTCTTTAAGTCAGATATTAGCCGAATCCACTAAAGGAAAGGCAGTGGTTTACCAAGTATACAAATACAAGATAAAGGACGGGAAACTCGAACGAAAAGAGAGGAGCAAAGAAGCTCGATAGTAAAGGAGAAGGACAAAAAGCAAATCTTGTTCTACCAAAGTCAGGTTAATCAACATGAGTGGCTCTACCTTCCAGAAAGAGTTCCGAAGTGCCCTCTCGATCCTCCCCTTTAGACAGTAGGAGAACTGGCCGATTTGACGAAATAACGGATGGGGAAGAATCCCATTCTACTATCTCTTGTCTTTCTACTCTCTATTGCTAGCAAAAATCCCCTGGAACTGATCGGATGCTACCCACTCGTATTATTGCTTGTTAGCTCCCATGATTCAATCACGAGGACCAAGCCCGGCCCTTTTCCTATGGTGAAGCATCTATTCACTTTTTATTGAAAATAGTCAAACTCTGACTGAAAGACGGAATGGGGGAGTTCCCGATTAGATGTGATTTACAGATAAAATAAGAAGCTAACCCAGAAGCAAGTGGGTCAACGGGGACAGAGTAGAAAATTCTTTCTCAGCTCTTGTGGCTAGTACCATACGTAAGTCAGTCCCTCTTTTTGGAGTTGGAGGAAAAATCACGGGACTTGATCTCGAGTTCTAGCTTGACTTTGGCTTCGGGTTCTCTTCTTGTCATAAGATGATACCCTTTCTTTTCTTTTTGAGCAAGCCTTTGCGCAATGTTGAAGGAAAGAGTCCTAGTCCCATTCTTGAACCATCCTTCCGATCTAGAAGACTTCGTTACACTTCCTAAAGCACTAGGTGGCTACGGCTAGCTCAACTCAAAGTAAGTGCCTTCATCCTAGACTAGACCCGCGGGTCACTAACCGGTGACAAAGTAAGTGAGTTAAAAGATTGACAACAAAAGGGCGGACTACCGAATGAGAAAGGGCAAAGAACCCGGCTTTCGTCATTCCTTCTCGCTTACTTCATCTCTGTCCTCTTAGTTAGTCTAATGGAATGGAGCCTCTCAAAGATTGGCAGCGATTAAGCCCCAGTGCGATTGGGCCAGACCAGAGGTGAGAGCCCGAGAAAAAGAAGTTTAAGTTCCATATTTCGACATAGAATAAGAAAAAGAGGATCCCGCAGAAAGAAGGGTCGTAAGCAGGTCAACCAACGTCTGGAATAAGCTCAGCTCAGACTCAGCCCTTTCTTGTGCTTGTGAGGAACTAAACGAACTCCGAAGTACTTCTTACCAGAAAACCTTTCTAAGAACTTCTTTTATTAAGGTCCGTGTTGGGATTGAAGCTTTAGCCCATAAGTTATTCGATAAATAAAGTTCTTCTTTACCTGCAGCAGTGCCCCCCCTTCTTATGTGGGATTGGTTCCCCGCTTGTTGAATAGAATCCGATTCTTCTTCTGATTAGGAGACACGGTACTAGAAAGTTAGACCTCTTCCCTTTCTTACCCTTTATCGTGTAATTAATTTGGTAGGAGAAAACGGTAAGCCATGCTGCTGGCTCGAAGACCTCCTGTCTTTCTTTCTTCAATAGGTACTGAAATAAATAGAGTTACTTACTTGAACGCTAAGATTTTGGTTAGGGATATTATTATACTACAGTATGAGATCGGACCTGGAATGGGAGGTTTCCCTCGGCTCGGGAGCTCGGGAGGTGGATGCAACAAATTGGGAGTAAGGTCTTGCGATATGGCTACCCTTTTTGGTTCATCCTGAGTTCCCAAATTAATTTCATGCAATGCAGTGTCATGAATGCTGAAAACATGAAATGAATGTTCGAATGTATGTGCAATGCCATCAATAAAAATAACACACGAGTAAGCAAATTTAGACTTTATTTCATTCATCGCCCCACGGGCTTCATTGTTCAGATTAAAGATAGAAGCTACATCTATTACATAAAGCTGATCATCCTCCACAGACGGAGGGTCTTGGCTGGCGCTGGTAGAAGCTTTGTCCTTGTTGCCTCCTTCAGCAGGTTCAATAGCTGACATCTTTTCCAGAACTTTCATGACTTTGCTACGGATGCCCTCGCTTACCCCATTTGACAATGACAAACTGCCCAGTAATTCCAGGGCTTCCTCTACTTTTTGAGAAAGTTCTTCCTTTGGTTCCATTGGCAGGTCTTCCTTTGGGTTTACAGGTGGTTCTTCTTTCAGCATATTGACTCCATATCCATGCACATGCTGGCTAAAATCCACCACATCGTTGAAAATCTCAAAACCAGGTACCAGTAGCCCAGCGCAGTTAACCATCTCTACTCTCCCATCATAGATCCTTTCCTTGCCTCTTGTAAAGATGGAAGCCATATTAGTATTCCTGTTTATTCGTTTCCATACTCCTCTTTTCCTACAGCCCAAACCTTTAGTGTCTTTTTGGACTGGACAGTCAATCACCCAGGGAATGCCTTGTAAGTTCCGGCCAAGTCCCTTTCCTTCTTCATACTTATGGCGAGCCATATAATCTTTCAACCATTGAGGCACTGGGGGAGGTCCTCCGTCATTCAACACAGATACCCGAAACCCATTCATCGGCACCTCAAAAGATGCTGCAGCAACAAGCACTGACGGTTCATCCGCTTCAATACTCACGATCTTCCCATCAACGGGTACTTTCACTTTTTGGTGCAAGGTGGAAGGAACTCCCCCCAAGTCATGGAAACATGGCCTCCCCAAAAGCAAAGAAAATGTCACCGGGATGTCAATCACGGTAAAGACCACTGCAGACTTTATACCTTGAACCTCTACCTCAGTCTGAAAAGTGCCCAACACTGATCGCTTACTGTCATCATATGCTCTTATTACTGTGTTGCTTCGCTGCAAGGCTTCTTCAGTCAGCCCCAAGTATGGGAGAACTTTCAAAGGGCATATATTCAGAGCAGAACCATCATCCACCATGACACAAGGCATGATTCGGTCCATAATTTGGACTTTCAAAAACAGCGCCTTATTGTGCTTCTTTCCTTCCTTTGGGAGATCAGCATCACTGAAGGTGATTACAGGGGCTCTTTGGTCCGTAACTGGGTCCCTTCCTACAGAATTCTCCTTCTTCAGGATCAAGTTGCACACATCCTCAGGAGAGGATAAAGGAGCCGCATCAACCTCCATCAATTTCTTGACAACCGCTTCCCGATGCTTTCTTGACTCCAACAATAACTGCCAAATGCTGATTCTAGCTGGAGTCCTCTTCAATTGTTCCAATGTCGTAGGTTCCTCTGTATTTGGTTCTTGATTTGGGGGAAAGGGCATCATCTGGACAGCTGGTTGAACCGGCATGGTCTGCACTGGATCTCTTGGCTGATAAATCCGACCACTTCGAGTGACATTATTGACCTGGCCATCCTTTGCACTCAAAATGATGCCAGCTAATTGGGAAGATATTGGATATTGCGGTTGCTCCTTAAAAGCAGCAAATTCATCATCATCATCAATCTTTATATCTTCCAACCGCGCTTTCCCTTTCTCTTTGGTATGGGCAGCAAATGTCACACTTTCTGAGCACTCCTTATAGCCCTCCTCTATCTTGATCTTCTCAAGGTTGTGCTTTTTAGGAGTTGCTTCACTGGAAGTAGCCTTCATGGAACTGACCACTTCAACTGTAGGATTCGCCTCCATGATCTGTCTGAAAACAGAATTAGCTGGTAAGCCTGACTGAACCATGTTCACCTGATTACCAAACCTCGGGAGGGGGTTATTCTGTGTGCTAGGCTTTGCTGGAGCTGGTTCTTCCAACTTTCCTTCGGCCACCAATCTCCGAATGGCATTGACTAATCCCGCACATTCATCAGTTTTGTGCGTGTTCGATACATGATAAGAGCAGAAATTTGACTTCTCTTCGGGAGATGGAATTCTGAAAGGTCTTGTTGATTGGAGAATTCCGACAGTTCGACATTTTGCAAATATTCTGCTAAGCGGTTCAGCCCAAGGGTTGACAAAAGCTCTTTTAGCTGCCTGGCTTTCTAATGCTTGGGCAATGGTGGCTGCATTCACTTCTGGAATGACAGGCTTTGAAGAGGATGAAGAAGCAGCCGGTGCACCTGAGGAATTGAACCCGGAGTAAGACCTGGACTTGAAGCCAGAGCTGGTCGATTTGGGGATGACCTCATATTTCTCAACTTTCTTCCCCATTTCTAAGACCTCAACATAGGAATGGAAGGTCTTGTACTTCATTTATTTTTTGTAGACATTCAGGCTTCCATCTGTAAGTTTTACAATCAGCTCAGTTACTGGTGGCTTTACTGACAGGCCGTTCATAGTCTTAATCCATCTCTCATAGTAATCTTGGAAAAGCTCCCCAGACCTTTGGACCACAGCCTCCAAGTCTTGCAATGTGGTTTTGAATTCCACATTATTGTAAGCATAGTTCTTTACAAATTCTGCAGAGAGAAGATCCAGATCTTTTTTCACCCTTTCTGGCTGCTGGTTGTACCAACTAGTAGCCTCACCTTCCAAAGTGGTTGGAAAAAGGTGGACTATCTGGTTCTGTGTCAGTCCCGCCATTGTCAATACTGTCACGAACTGTGTAATGTGGGAAGCAGGACAACCCTTTCCCTTGTATACTGGGAATCTAGGCATGGAAAATCCCGGCGGGAACCTTTCTAATCCTCCAGCTGCAAGCTCCTGTGGTTTAGCATAGGAGAGCTCTTTGACATTCATGAGCTCCTTCATCTTGTCCAACAATTCCCGCTGGGCCTGTTCATGCTTCTCCAATCGTGCTTCCATTCTCAGCTCAAAATCCGTCTTTTCTTCAATCCCTATTACTGATTCTGCCCTCATAGGCCCAAAACGCAGCATCCGTTCATCCAATCTCACGGGTTCTGTAGGTGGAGCCCGTTCAGCAATTATCTCTGGCTTCTGTGGCTTTTGTAGACTAGCAACAACATTGGCAATTGCCCCCACAAACTGTTCTGATGACATCCAATCGGCCATAGCTTGAAGCAGATCTTGCTTAGTCATATAAGGCGGATCATTGCTTCCACGATCTTCTTCTACCAATCCCACTCTCGGTCGGCCATCAACTCCTGATTCTTGAATCTCATCCATGGCGAATGTAGCCTAACTGACTTTTACAACCATGACAAGCATCAGTAATATGCATGAGATGTAAATGTTTCTAAGGCCTACATGCAATTTTGATATTGTGCATGGTATGAAATGAAACAACCACCTAAATGTCATTGCATAAGCGTGTATTGTAAAAAAAAACAAATTAACATGTATGGATATATTGAAATTTAATGTGTGAACATGGATTTCATAATGAATTGGTATGTATGAACATATCAAAATAGCATGTAGAGGACGTGTATTTACATGTATGAACATGCATATGGACATATGACGTGCAATCAATCAAGCATTCCATCGAGCCTCTGTCCTGTAGAAACGACTAGCTCCTAGCAAGGGCTTCAAGATCAATGCCTGCAAAAACTTTCCTTGGGTACGAATGTCATGTTCAAAGCAGCAACCAATATACAAAGGAAGCTAGAAGAGACGCATACCCTAAGGTAAGGGAGAGTGAGGTGTGGAGTGGATTTGATTGGTGCAAGCCCAAGGTCTCATTCGAAACCAACAG
>CAOJCS010091314.1:0-10578 GCA_948332485.1 Euphorbia guentheri
CTCTGTAATTGAAGCTGAAGATAAAGAGTCAGCGAAGGGAGACAGATTTGAAACCTACCATTTGGGCTTAGTTCCCGAGTATAGTTCCCAGGGAGAAAAGAGAGGGAATGATAATTGTTTTTGTGCCGCCTAAAGGTTCTGGTTGTAAAGAACCTCATTTACGCAATATGTTATTGTTATTATATCTTAGAAGTAGTGCCTATATTTTCCTTCTTTTCTTGCTGGAGTTCGCTAGCGCTTTAGTTTTTCTCGCTTGTTTAGTAAGCTTTGCTTTCCTCGCGAGGTTTGGCTATGCTCCATAACTGGCTTCTCGGAGAAAGAATGTAGCCGGCTTTGAAGCCGTGACCGCACCCACGGCATGATTTTTAAGATTGGTCCTAGCATGGTGTTAGCATGGCGTTCCAAGACCAAACCTGATGTGTTCTCTTTATATTGTTTTGTTAACAAAAAAAGAAAAATGAAGATAAAATAGGCCTTATGCATATGAGCGTGGCCCTCACGAAACGGGCCCGGTGCCCATGAAGTGTGCACGACCCGTGTAACATGGGCTTTAGACCTATACTCCCCTTAAATCTCCAGGCCTGCCAAAGACTGCCCACTTACGAAATAGGCCTAAGCCTATGCCAATGGACTCGTGACATCCATGCACTGAGTCGTCAAATGACGCACGTTAAGAAGACCCAAGCCTACATGCACGGCCCCATCCCACAAAGTCCTACAAATGAAGACTCGTTCCTTTACTTTCCAGTCTAGCTCTCTTTCGTTCCTGCCTTATACAAGTCAGCTACTTTCGTTCCTTCGCATATTGTCTGTGCCTTTTTCTTTCTCTTAGTCGCAGATCAGCTGCCCGGGTTGTGTACTTTCCTTTCGAGACGAGAGTCACTCGCTCCCTTTTAATTTAAGGGGAGATCTTCTTTGGTAGGGATGGGACTAAAGAGCTCTAACAGAAGAGCGGCAAGAGCAAGTAAAGCCTTTCCTACTGTCCTTACTAAAACTAAAGCACCAAGACTCAATTCCATCGAGCCTCCCCGAGGGTCACTGTTTACTAGGCTATTCTTCCCATTTCGAAAGAGGAGTTCCCAGATACCGCACCACTATTAGATTAGTAGCCCTTCCCGCCAAGCCAAGGAAAGAAGGCAAGGTGCCCTGGGAAAGGCTAAGACTAGTGTCAAGGTCAAGGCAAAAAGCTTAGTCGTTTTAAACTCTGAGGGCGAGTAGTCTCGGAACGGGATTTCTATTTAATTAAGAGCCTGGTCCGGGCATTGACTCATTGAGAGCAGACGAAAACTCAAATTTCGGATAGCACGTGAGATCAACTACCTAGAATACGTTACCATCCGTCTTCGATTATGCTCGTTCTACTTTGAGGGAGAGATCGCTCCTTTAACTTTAAGGAGACGGGATTCCACTATTTTATATGAATATGATCCCACCACTTGAAACTGATTCAACAACGGATTCTTCTTCCAAGATAAAGAAGAGCAAGAACATCGCTTATTCTGCAGCAAGCTTCCTTTATGCCTCTGTCGTCTTTTGCCGGGTTAAGGCCTGCTGAGACAATAGATAGTCAGGCGGGTGGCCTAGCCCTAGCTAAGAGAGATTCTTTAACCACGAAAGCATCAACCATTTAACCGGCTTTTCACTCCTCCCCCACTTCTTACCTACTCCAGTCTCTCTAAGATTCCATGAAATAGCATAAAGCAGAATCTTAATCCTAATCAGACTGACCAAGAGCAATCGCAGCTGAGTTAACTCTATCCATTCTTGTTCCAAGCTAAAAGCTTGAGGTGATGAAATCATTCAACTCGAGTTCGCCACAGAACCCATCTCTAGAACCGAAGCCACGTGAACGCTCTACAAGCTAGTCTCATCCTTATGCCCTATCCTTTATATCTATATGTTGATTGATACCCTCCGCTTTCTTTTCTCCTTTTTAAGAACATTAGCAAGAAGCGCGTAACTTAAGGGGATTTCGCTGGCTTCTTTCCTTAAATAAAAATTTTCTCTGGAAGTGTCCCCGCTACACTTGCTTCTAGAAGCAAGTTCCCAGTCGCCCGGTCCTAGTACTACCTCTAGGATACGATACTGCCAAAGGAAATCTCACCCGTTCTGAGCCTCCCCCCTCATCTGCGAGCTACACTGGTGGGTTCTTTCTTTGTGATGGAGGAAGAGGAAGGAACAACTAAGTATCAATCATATTTGTTGGTCATAATCCAGCGAGAATACCATGGATCATAGCGATTGACCAGAGCGGGGCACTTTGGCACAGGCAGAATCAGACGTCAGGTTGTTTTCCAGTTCATTATATCAGACAGATGAGGGATCAACAGCCAGATCACGGAATAAAACAAAGGATAATCCACAAGGGACCGCGTCATGCGCCGAAGCAAGGGTTGAGCTCGAAAGCTCTCACCCAGTGAATATCTCCGCGCAAGTGCAAGTAATTGATCTGACTGCAAGCAAAGGATGACCATTACAGGCTCAATAGAGCACCTCCTTTCTTTGTATCCGAGGCCGCGAAATGACAATCTGGAGGAACTAGCTTATGATCGGCCTAACATAGCTCATCCGTACTATACTGTATCAAGTATAAGCCCTGGCACGCCAACGCAGATCAATCAATGAAATCCTCCCTCTAGCCTTCCACCTTCACTTCTGGCGCCTGTGTGCCTTTTTCCCTTCGTATCCAAGTAGTACATCCGCCTTTCCAAACAACAGCAAAAGAAGGGTCGTCCACTCACAAAGATGATAGGGGCACAGCGAGGCATGTCCTCTTTTTGTAGGTATGGGGCTCCTTCCTTCCAATCAATATAGTACTCGTTCCTCCTTGTTAGAAAGAGTTGAATGAGACACTCACTGGCTGGGATAACAGCTGTAGCCCACGCTCAATAGCTTTTATTCCCCAGAGCAGAAAAGTGGAAATCAGTAGAAAGCCTCACTGACGAATACGAATCAGCAGTCGTTGGGTTGGAGCCGGGGAAAGGCCCTTGGTCACGCTACCAGATGGTATTCTTACTGTTAAGGGTCAAATTGGAGCTTTGCTTTTTCCTGGTCGACCTGGTGGGTCTTCGAGTGGCGCAAAGAAAAGTCCTCGATCGGGTGATCTTTCTGATGCCACCCCTATTTGTTAACGAAATGGGCTACGTCACTCAATATGAATGATCTAGAAATGGGAAGCCGTTTGAAGCTTGGGGTTATTCATATCCACGGATTGATGTCTTTCCGAGAGCTTCTCAACTGGATCAATGAGAAAGACCTCTGCTTTTATCTTAATAGGTTAGATAAGCTGCTCACTAAGATTGGCCCTCCCCAGACAGCCTTAGCTTGGATCCGGACTCCACTCGTGGATTGGAAGAGGCTGCTACATATATGCTACCCCCAAAGGACGAAATTTTTACAATGAAGTTACTTCGGCGTGTACATAACCCCTTCTTGCTGCTCTTGGGAGACAGTCTCTGACTGGAATAGCTTTATATAAAGGAGAATAAAAAAAAGAATCCTATTTTTCCATTGACGATTCAGTCCTCTTAGCAAAAAGGAAGAATCGAGGCATCGGCCAAGTCCGAAAGAAAGAAAAAGAAATGGCTTAGCCAATGATGGATTGACCAAAGATCTAAACCCTGCATCCTCGTCGATCTAATGAGAAAGATTCCGTCTTTGATTGGGACTCCTTTCTACTTGTCCAAGTAGAGCTTATTAGGAGGAGACTCCCTTGCTCGCGAAGATCCGATTAGTCTATATTGGTGGGGCCTGAAGCTTGAGAATGACCTCTCAGTCGTGATAACAGCTGTTTCTGCGCTGAAAGAATATCCCATCCCAGAAGACCTTTGGCTGAGATTTGAAATCTCACTCAAATAGATAACGGAATGAAAGGAATAGGCGAGAAGCTCATCTCCTTTTAGTATCTTTTGCCTCTGTGATTTGATTCTAGAGGCGGACCATAGTCTTTTCACTAAGTTCGTCGAACCTTACCTGGATGGAGACTAAGCTCTTTGAAATCGAATCTCATGAGTGGCGTTAGCCTCTGGCCATGAATAGTGAGTGGAATCTATTTTTCTCTCATAACTACATTCCGGGTTTGGTTGGGTGGGACCTTTTTCCTCTAGTTCCACTGCGCTTTCCTTAATTTCCTTCCACCGCACCGGCTGCTTCTTTTTCAGGAATTCATGATTTTGAAATATCGTCGGTGAAGTCAAATGCGAATCCGATTCTGATTCCAGTCGATTATCGCATATTTTAGACTTCGAGTCCTACCAACCGCGGAAAGCTTCTACGCTCCGTCGTCTCGTTGGTTGAAGCTACTGGCCTAGCCTCAGCCTCTGAGGAACCCCTTGCTGCCTCTGATCTTGGTGGAATATCCGGTGCCATGACACTAGTCCCCGAAAAGAGGCTATACTTGCTTTCGTGCCTAACAGCTCATCTTGCTACTCCATTAGATCCGGTTCGAACTCAAGAATGGGGCGAGTCCCTTTGATTTGATGCTGCTGACCTCGATGCGGCTGTGCTCTTTGCTCTCCCTCTCCGCTGTCCCTTACCGCTAGTGCTACTGTGCCTTCCTTTCCCTCGGAGACCATTCTTTACCTAAATCCGGCCTAAAAGGAAGATTAGCCCCTGCCTTCTCTAAAAGCTTCTCTGATTCCGTTGACATGAATGAAACCGTAATAGGGCAAGAAGCGGTTGAACTAATGGCCTTGAACGAACCGGCCTGAACTCTTTGTCTACCAATTACTGCACGAGTCCGTGCAGGAGAGCCTTAACTCCAGCTGAAAGATGAGACGAGACTCTTATTCTCCTCCCGCCCATATACCACACGATACCAGACCAAAATGTTCGAATTATAAAAGAGCTTTCTCACGTCCATCTATCAGTGTTATTTCCTCCAGCTCCCGCTTTTTCTATTGTAGCAGCTCCGGCCTTTGCCTCATCTAAGGGGTCGGGGGGTTTAGAAAGAGTAAAGTTACTAGTTATGCCTGCCCGGCAGTGAAAAAGCAATCGATCGTACGACCCCTTCAAAGATGTATCTATCTATATTTTCTTTTGTAGAAGAAAGAAAACTGTCAAGCAAGGAAGGCGCAGTAAAGAAAGCCTTATGCTGGGCTTAAGCAAGCTAGTACGCCTAGTAGCATACAGAGCGATGTGTCTCGAAGGAGGCAAAGCCCCACTCTACCACACAATCTATATGGTTTATAATCCCACGCTTAGTTCGTTTTCTCTTTTTTTTCCTCAGGGGTTTTTCGATCAATGCCGAATAACCCTATTCTATTAGCTTAGTTTCCCAGTAACCTTTTTTACCTAGGTTTCCTCAAAATCCAATCTATTGCAGACTCGTCGGTCGGTTTTAGGACGCCTCACCACTAAACACCAGCTTCACAGGTGAGTTTCCCACGCCCCACATAGGGAGTAAAAAGCCCCTTTTTCGAGGCTCTGGTTTCTGGTTCTTTCTTATGCCGAAAAGAGCTCTTTCATTGAGAAGTTGGTCCTGGAGCTGCAAGAATTTCTTTAGTTGACCCCGCAGCTAAGGCAGTCGCAGAAGAGCTTGTTTCATAATCAGATCAAGGAATTGGGACAACCCAAGCCAAGGATGATGCAAAACCTTTGGCACCAGCTAAGGCGACCTCCTGCGCAGGGTAGATGAAAGGTATGCCCATTGTACTCGTGGTTGGTGCATTCATTGATGCAAGTCCCGGATCGATCTATTTATTCTTTCGGCTAGCCGTACTCATTCCTCTTGTCCAGATTCTTTCTTCCTTCCTTCGTAGGCCCTCTTTCTAATTTCTATTTTCGTATAGAAAGAAGTCTGGGCGCTTTTACTCAGCTTCCGGAACTCCTCAACAAGAGCCTAAGCCTCTGCTTGGTCCTTTGCCTGGCACTTGAAATGAAATTTGCATTGTTTGTTTTAGTTAGGAGTTTGACTTTATCGGGAGTGGATCTCTTGAACTAGAAACTAGTTTATAAAAACCTTAGGGGAAGCCATCTATCAGCGAAGGTCTAAAAAACAAGATTTCCATAAAAGCAGGGGTCTGGGTCTCTATCGGGCTTTCTCTCGGTGCGAGCACCTATTCCCCCACTACAGTGAGCGTGGTATGTCGCTAGCATTTAATCAATTGAGAGTGGAATTCATCAAACAAGTTCCTATGGGCTTAGCAAGAGAAAGAAATAGAAAAATCTTTGTTTTAATCGGGGAATCCGTGGTTTAGTGGCTAGGGTGTCTACCTGTGCATCTTGGGGAGGTTGCTGCTGGGAAAGAGAGTTTCATTCCACTCGAGAAATCATCAAAAAAGACAGATTCGATTCTTGGAATTGGTGTGCTAGCTGCTCTATAAAAGGGCGAACTTACTGAAAGAACCAGTGAGGAAAGGTCGTATTTGTACCCCGGTTGGAAACCTAAAGTAAAGAAAAAGTAGGTCATCTTAATTAAAATACGAAATTCTCGATTTGGAGATTCGTTGTTCTTGCGAAAAGAGGCTGATTGGGGGATTATAGGTTTCGGCTGTTCCTTCCGCCCCTAAGGTCTTTCTCTTTTGCCTAGGTACTGCTCTACGGAAATCAATATCGAATAGAACGAGTTCTGGTTCTCCAATCAAGCTACCAGTTCGACATGCTCAACACTTGAAAATCTCCCTTCTCGTTTGAGGGTTACACTAGCGCTAGGCGAACGTTCTGATCCAGCTACCCCAACAACTCCTTATTCCAAAATGGGAATTCATCCGTGGAGTGACCAATGGGCAACTTCTTCCCCTTTTAAGGCCTCTTCTCAAGAGAGGTTGGGCTGGTAAATTCATACCTGAAGAAGAGCATAGCTTCTAAGCTTCTACTTTCGTGAGCTCTTATTGCTCTTTTAGTCGAGAATGCTACCATACCATTCATCCCTAAAAGAGGAAGATAGTGAATCTGTGCTTACTTTAGAGGAAGGGTAGTTTAGCTAGACAGATTTTATAGAGAAAGGGAAGGGGCTTGCTTACTCGGAAGAGAAAGGACTGAAGGTGAATGTATTCATGGATATGATTCGATTCTCTGATCGGAGAATGTAAGGTATGAACTCCTAAGAGGAGGAGAGGGAAGATATAAATTTATAAAAGAAAGATCTATATCAGACATTATGCTGTGCTTACTGAGGTCTTTACTTTAGATAGAGGTTCATCTGTCCTTCCTTTCCTCTAGCAAGGCCGACTTCCTGATTAAGGATTTGAAGCTTCATGGCCTTCTTCCTCAGGAACACATAAAGAAAGATTTCACAAAGCAACAAAATCTGTATTTAACACAAAACGGAAACTAAGGGGAGAGCTGGTCTTACTGTTAGACACAGTAAACATAGGAGACACCTTATACACGTTAGGAATTTAGGAAGAGTAGTACCGATAGCCTTAGTATGAGTTGAACCTTTCTTATTCTTAGTCCTCTTATACAAGCTAGCTCTCTTATCCGCTTGCCTCTTTTAATGAAGAAGGGTTGGTTTAATTGATAGCTTTGGAATTGGGAGTCCTCTGGATTGCTCTTATCTTATGCCCCGGAGTGGCGAGAATACGAAGCTAGATCAGCAGGAATGACAGCGATCTCGGGAATCTACTCTACTAGTTGCAACGCGTGTTCTTGTCAGCATTCGGAATAGAGCATTGCTAATATATGCAGGACGGGAAAGTTTATTTTAGTCTAACCTTCGCATGAGCTTTTCTTGTTCTTGACTTCCAATTTGAATTGCCTTCTCGTTTTATCTTATATTAAGTGCACCTCTCCCTACTTGATGATTCTGTATGGACACTCGTTTCTTCATCTAGGCAGGGATCAGAAGCTGAGAGATAGCCGTACACTCTGAAGTGGTTTATATACTTTCTTTAAAGGCGTACATCCAGTCCAAGCAGTTGCTCCCAGCTAGCGGAAAAGGTGAATGTGAATTCATTATTATTAGAAAGATGCTATTGCGCCTCTTTCTTGCATTGAATAGTAATCTTGGGGAATGGTCATAGGCAAAGATCAATATCTATTTTGATTTGAAACTGATAGAAAGAAAAAGCCCCGCCTCCCGCGGTGGGAAGAGAACGAAAAGTTTTATTACAAGTTTTTAGAGTCCCGGAGTTGAGCTGTTTGAGTGTGGACATGAGTAGTTCTTCACTTCAGAGTTTTCTTTGTTAGGAGTATTCATCTCTTAATTTAATAAACTGAACCAGTCGCTTTCTTCTAGGAAGCGGGTCCTTGCCTTCCCTTGAGCGTAACACGGAATTGATCGATTTGAGAAGTTTGCTACTGGCACGCCCCGCAGGTCCTTCTATTGAGTCCATGAGGGTTATCTCGGCGCTGCTTTCATTCTTGTTTACCAAGACGTAGCTGATCCGATCTAAGAAGATGATACTGACCGCGCTGAGGAGTTGGGATCGATGTAAATATGCTTTACACATCAACATTGAACAACTAAAGGAAGAGTGGAAAAGTCTCTGCGACGTCGGCTCCATACCCTCCCCAACCCTATTTTCTTATCCAACCTATCGCTTATTGGGGAAAAGTGTACCGCCCTCGATCAAACTCTAAATTTCATAAGATAAGATAAGCAAGATCGTAGCGTATTTTCTCTTCTCTTATCTAAAGCTTAAGATATTTCTTTTTTTTTGAAAGTGTTGCTAACTTAACATTTAGGTTTCGGCATAACAAAGCTTGCACTGTCTTTTCGCACTTAGGCGCACAGCGTGCCATTGGTAATGATTCTACTACGGTGCCACAAATTCGCAAGCTGATCCTAAGTAATCGTTGTTTTACCTATTGGACACCCGCCTTTCGGCTATTTTCCAATAGGGCTTAGTGCTCAGGTGCACCTAGATTCTTACCTACCTCGTCCTCATTTACCACTGACTGATAAGGTCAATGGATCTGTAAGGAAGTCGGTACCATGGAAACCACCTGATATCCACTGAGAAACATCTTTAACATTACGACCTTCAGCCAGTACCAAAGGAACTGTCTGAAGATCCCAACTTGATGCTAAGTCGTACAACTTCCATAAGACACCAAAACGCACAAGACTTTCGTCTTGCAACGTCCGACGCCACTTTGTTGCACAAACAGGAGCATCAAAGAAGTTCTCAATGGACACATTACTAGATAACGCAACCAAATAATACCACGATAACCACTGCAGCCAAGACTCCATCCAATTATAGATGAGAGTCCTTTCACAGAAGAACCGTGCATCATCAGACAGAATTCCTTCAGGAGGAACCTTAATCTCCTTAGGAATCATCTCCTTTCGGAGAATATCCACCATTAACCCCCTAAGGTAAGGGTTCATAGGATTATTCCTACACAACCAAAACTCTAGAGGAAGTGGACCTGCCCTATTGATTGATAGCGAGTAAACCGCTTTGATGCGTTCCCAGCGCTTAGACTGAGTAGTCATCAAGCGTGAACGAACTCGATAACCCGCACCAGCAAGACGAAGAAGCACGTTGATTGAACAACGATATTTCATGCCCAACTGGGCTAAAGCTATAGAATTACGCACACATAGGAGAGATTTAAGAGATACAGGTGATAAATCAACCTGCATCCGCTTAATCCAAAACTTCTTAGCAAACTCAATACATCCGGTCTCTGATATAATAGATTTAGATTCAGAGATAGACACATTAAGTTCGGAAAGAAGACTCCTATATTTACTAGCCACCCGCTCATCAGCGATGACTACGTCATCACCGAGGACGGCGTATTTAGTAAAGGGTTTAATCTTTTCCATTGGCGGATAAGCCATCCAAGCTGCCAGCCATATAAGCATATGGTGTGACAGTGAGAACAGCGACCAAGAGCTGAGAAATCCTAAAGGTTGCCCAACTGAAAAATCAAGGATGTAAACACCCTTGGTAATCGGGGGAGCAACCATGACATGATTGTAGCCTAACCCACTAATAACCGTTGCCTGAGCATATTCATAACCAAAGAATAATGCCAAGACATTGAAGATGACGGCTAAAGGCCATCTATCTGTCGCGCTCTTCAAATCGAAACAATAAGTTTTTGTTGGACGATAAGTAGAGAGCAACTTAATAGGAGCGACTTGATTATAAGTTCCGTCCATAGGTATTGTGGACAAAACTTTCATCGACCAGTCATGGACTGGCGCCAACAACCTCTGCTTGAAATAATTAGACAAGAAGAAGAAGCGACGCTTCCCAGCCCCGGAGAGTGTCTGAGCCAACCTACAAGTTATTGCAGGAACTTCGAGAAAATCGGTAAGGTTTAGGAATAATTCCTCAGCCTTATCCTGAAATTCTCGATAGCTACTGCGTAAACACTGTCTGCACCCTTGAGTATCATATGGGAACAAAGTCCACTGATCCCAAGTGGCGCAGAGCGGAAACAACGGATCACCCTTTTCAGTTAATGAAACATGAAGCTCACACGTAGACATGAAAGCCCCAAGCTCATATAACCAAGATGAAAATATACTCGGGCACTTAAGCCCCAACTTGCTATAATATATAGCGTGCTGAGACCAGTTCCTGATAATATTATCATTCAGAGGGGTCGATTTCCAGGTAGGTTTCCACTTAAAACCTTGATATAAAGGAATCTTGTGGACTGCCGGAAGATAGA